>PVKC010007074.1:0-30073 GCA_004027635.1 Crocidura indochinensis
TTCTTTCTTTCTTTCTTTCCTTTCTTTCTTTCTTTCCTTTCTTTCTCATCTGTTTAACAAGGAATTATGATAGAAGAGTATTTCTCTTTAAAATTAATGTTAGAACCAAGTTAAGAGGATTGTGGACTTGTTCCCTCAGCTCCTCAGAAGCACCAATAATACATTGTGGCATTGTTCCTCTTTTGCATAGGTACATTGAAATGGGAAAATACTACACATGCAAACAAGTTATTATCTAACAGAGATAGGAACACAAATTTTGTAATGCAGCTAGGCCTTATATCCTGAACACTGGCATAATGACTTGACTCAGGCCTCCGAAGAATGGGCATTGCCCATACACTCCTGAACCATTGACCATCTACAGAAACAACCTCTGTTGTCTACAACATCTCCAGGAGGCAAACCTCTACCAGGGGAGACCTGAAGCTACCCTGACATTGACTTTACTCCAAGGAGTGTCCCCTTGACACTCAGATGACTCAGCAACAGAAACAACTTGCTTGCAGGGCAGGACACTTTGCATCTGATGGTGAGGTGAAACTGGAGGATGCTCCACATCCTGACTTTGATAAAACACAGAATCCAGAATCCTTCTCACACAGAAAACAGAATCTTTAACTACATAAACAGGAGGACAACAACAACAACAACAACAACAGCTAATGTGTGAAAAAAAATTCACCGTGACCACTGAGTATTAATCAGGGTTTGGACTACCTAGGATGTCTGGAGCCCAGAATTGGTCTTATGCCAGAGAACTTCTGTGATAAGGTCTCTTTGTATTTAGGACAAGTTTTTTTTTCCACTTTACCCATATTTAGCCTATGCAAACAACACTTGCCATTGTCGCATCATTAGTGCTTTATTTTTTAACTCATCCTTTTGCAAAAAAGGA
Organism: Crocidura indochinensis; assembly: GCA_004027635.1. Classification (NCBI taxonomy): domain Eukaryota; kingdom Metazoa; phylum Chordata; class Mammalia; order Eulipotyphla; family Soricidae; genus Crocidura; species Crocidura indochinensis. Next base: position 899 of record PVKC010007074.1, read on the forward strand.
GCTTACTAAAGTTTCTGTTGGTGCTTCAATGAATTTATTGTGAGGCAATAGTTTTAAAAAAATATTCTTTCCTTTCTCTTCCATCACTTTAGTTTTTCTTTCAATTTCTTTTTTTAAAAATGTTGCTTTTGTCCTTCCTAAAAATGTATTTTATCAGTTATGTCAACTATGTGAGCCATTTTCTTTCATTAAATTTATAAAAAGTAAAAAATAAATTTAAAAATAGCAAAGTAAATAAAAATATTTTACTACAAATTGCTTCAGAATACAGCAAATAAATAAATAAAACACACAAATACATGCAAACAAAAAGGAAGTGTCTTTTTTTACCTCTCACTGATGCTTAAATAAGGTTATTTTTATTGTTTTTTTTCTTGTTGTCAACCTCTTTTTGAGTGCTTTATATAATTTGGCTATAAGCACTTTGATATAAAAATACTTTCTCACTCCTGTCTTTTATTATATCTGGCAAAATGTAATTCTAAAATGACACAAATATCTCTAAAATATCAATATTATTTGACATTTCCAAACTTTAAAGTATATTATGGTGTATAAATAAAATAATATTTTATTTATAATTCAAGGTTTCTGAATTGATAATTTGGAATTGTACTTAATCATTCAAATTTCAAACATGTCCCCAAGCAATATTGTTCTTGGGACTCTCAGAGCTACAGTTCTTGTGTCCTCAAGTGTTTTCAATGATCTTGCTTGAAATTTTGTCAAACTTCATTATCTCAGTATAGGTCCAAAGTAGTTTGTGTTTCATATAGACTGTGAATACATTTCTATATAAAGATATATGTACATTTTTATGGAACATGCTTATTTCACTAGCGCATTGTCCTACAACCTTGTCTTCTAGCTGCTGTTGATCAACATTGAGAGACTTTTTGCTGTTATAATGTGCTATATTTTATTTTATTTTTTTCTTTATTTAAACATCTTGATTACATAATTGATTGTAATTAGGTTTTATTCGTGTAAAGAACATCCCCTTCACCAGTGCAACATCCCACCACCAATGTCCCAAATCTCCCTCCATCCCACCCCACCCCCATAATGTACTCCAGATAGGCATTCCAGTTCCCTCATTCATTCACATGATTATGGTAGTTCTCCGGGTGGTTATTTCTATAACTGCACTCCACTATTTGTGGTGAGCTTCATGAAGTGAACTGGAAGTTCCAGCCTTCCTCTTATTGTCTCAGAGGATTGTTGCAAAAATGACTTTTATTTTTCTTAAAACCCATAGATGAGTGAGACTATTCTGCGTCTCTCTCTATCTCCCTCTGACTTATTTCACTCAGTATGATAGATTCCATGTACATCCATGTATAGGAAAATTTCATGACTTCATCTCTCCTGACAGCTGCATAATATTGCATTGTGTATATGTACCACAGTTTTTTTAGCCATTCGTCTGTTGAAGGGCATCTTGGTCGTTTCTAGAGTCTGGATATTGTGAATAGTGCTGCAATAAATATAGGTGTGAGGAAGGGGGTTTTGTATTGTATTCTTGTGTTCTTAGGGTATATCCCTAGGAGTGGAATAGCTGGGTCAAATGGGAGCTCAATTTCCAGATTTTGGAGGAATCTCCATATCACTTTCCAGAGAGGTTGAACTAGACCGCATTGCCACCAGCAGTGGATAAGAGTTCCTTTCTCTCCACATCACCAACAGCACTGATGTGCTATATTTTAAGAGTCAGAAAATACTAACCCTTTAATACTACAAAATTCAAATAACATTTTCTGCTTACATTTTGTCATTTGTGGGATATTTACTCTATGTACTTATTGTCATAGCTGTCGAGTGTTAATATTTACACATTTATCATAAAGTGAAAGACGGACATACCAAAACTGAAAAAACTGATGAAAATAACTAAAACATATCTATTAAATTAATGATATTTGACATTATCATAAAATAATAATGTATGTTATATTTCTATGCTATACTCAATTTAACCTACATTGGCAGAAAAAGCAATAGTTGTTTTTTTTTTGTCCTTATCTAGGAAGTGTTAAAATTTTAAGGACATATGATTTTTATAATACGTGAAAATCAATATTGCTCACAACATGGTTAGTATAAATTTATGTAATTTTCTTTAATTCATAATTAACAGTAAACATAGTTAAAATTTACCTGTCAGGCACAAACACTAAGAATTCATACGTTTTAATTAATAAATTATGCATTTATAATTTTATTTCATTCCATAATAAAACCTGTATGAGAATATCAGATAACTAGGTTTTTTTAATGTTGCACAATTCTCCCAAAACATCTGTACAAAACCAGGGTACAGACAGGTTTTATCTACTGAAGAAACTGTCATTACCAAAAAAAAAAAAGAAGTAAGGCAACAAAAATATCTTAATCAGGCATCCTAATAATAAAGTAGACCATAATCTCAGTACTGTGATAGATAACTATCTGGGTTAAGTTCTAATAATTTTCTTGGTGAGTAATCCATAATAGTGTTTATTTTATTTGGCTATTATTGTCAAATTAAAATAACTTATTTTAGATGCCACTTTATTGATACTGTATATGAAATTACTGTAAAGTGACGACCATATTCTTGTTAACATAGTTTCATCGAATAGTTCTGTTGTGTGAGAGTGTGCATGAGAAAATATGCATGGTGAGAATGCTTAAAATTGACTGTTCTGTAAACCTTCAAGTTTTATTAGCTATGTAATCAACTATAGTAAACATATAGTACTTGTATTATTCAGAAACATTTATTTATATAAATAAAAACTATATTCTTTTATTGACATTTCTCTATTTACCTACTCACCAGATGTTGGAAACCACATTGTACACTTGTAGTTGGAGTTTGATATTTTACATTTCAAATAGGAGACATATTACTGATTTTTATTTCACTAAGAGTAATCTTGTATATGTATTGTCATGCTTTAGAGAATAAGTGATTTTATACCTACCATACTTGCAATAATTATGCTATACAACATCATATATAATTATATACTATGTTTTTTAAAGAATAAAAATAAACCATTGGATATATGTATGTGTAATTCTTTAGGGGTTTATAATTATAGTACAATATTATCTACAGTGAGAGCTTGATTTCTTCACTTTCTGTCTATATGGCCTTGTCTTTTTCTTGTTTAATTGCTATGGCAAGTAGTTCCAATACTATGTTAAATAGGAGTAGAGAGATGGGGCAGCTTTGAATTGTGCCAGAATTTAGAGGTAAGGCTTTTAGTTTATCTTCACTGATTCTAATATATAGTATTGACCTGTGATAAATGGCCTTAACTTTATTGAAAAAAGATCATTCCATTTCTATGATGTTGAGTTTTTTTTTATCATGAATGGACGATGGACATTTTTTTTCAATATACAACCCCAACTTTTATTTTTTAATTTTTTTCAATTTTTTTATTTTTAATTATGAGAACAAAGATGCAAAGAAAGAGGACAAGGTAAAGTTACAATGGAAGGACTATCACCCATAAACAGAACTCACATAAGTCCCATTGCTGATATCTTAACATTGTATTTTCAACCAAAGATATTAAGAAAAATAAAACAGAATCCATATACAATTACTTTGTCCCTCGAGTCCCCAGATTGCAATAGTATTTCTTAGCAGCACATAAAGCATTCTAAAGCCATAAAACTGATGTAACTCCTTAAATTTTGAAAGCATAGTACGTTTTTACATTTCCATGTATATGCATATTAGTTTAAGTTAGTCTCAAAAATGGGTGTTTCTTTTTAAGGATAAGAGTCAAAGGAGCACAGTAAAAACGGCGTTAGAGTGGCAATAATTGTTTGCATTGGCCCACCAAAATATGGGAGTCATGGATAGGAAAATCCTTGGCCTAAATACAAAGGGACCAAAACCCTGAAGTTCCTGGCATGAGACCAGCTTTAGGCTCCAGGCATACTAGATTGCCCAATCCAAGTCGTTGTCTGTAGTGCCAATACACCCTTATCTTCCACACTGACTCTGTTGTTGGTATCATGTTTCTGTATTAAAGATGCTGGAATCTGCATGTCCTATATTGCAGGTAGGATGGTGCAGAGCGTGCTCTCATTTCACCTTCCAATTAAAGAGCAATGCAGAAAGCCCTGTCCAGTATGCAGATATGCTTAGTCTTCTCAGTGTTAAGGGAAGTCTCCTGTGAGTAGAAAGATGTCAGAGCAGCAGTAGAGTCCTCTCGGTAGAAGATTGATTCCGGTTGATCTTGAAAAACACTCATGGGTGTTTCATAGGTAGCTTTCCTGGTTCAAGGGTGAATGGAGAGTGGAGAGGCCTGTGCCAGGTCGTTATGCCAATGATCAGGGTGTAAGGTCCCATTGGACTACAAGATTTGGGAGTTCCAATCTCTATTAGATGAGAATTTATTTGAGTGTAGGTATTTCCCATTTTAATGTGCCTATACAAACAGGGAACAATGCCACATGGATTTATAGGCCCATGTGGGGGATGCAAGAACATGCATAAAACTCCCCATAACATGCTTAAACATAAGAATTAAACTGAGGGACTCTTTCACCGAATGACTCTTATTGAAAAGTTCACAAAGAGAAGAAAAAATAATAAGTAGGGAAAATCTTCACTGTTTAATAGAATATTTAGTAAGAGTTAGCTGTCAAAGAAATGAGATATAAAATATACAAAGCCATATGTGTACATTTTATGTCTTATGAAATAGTTAGGGATTGCAAAATCCAGTGAAACATATTGTTGTGTGATTAGGAATGTGCAGAACAGAAATGAAAACAGGTAAATGGGGGGTACTAAAGGAAGGGGGCATAAGAGTTGAAAAGTGAAAATGAGCTTTACAGGGGTGTGCAAGAGGGCAGAATACCACAAGGACATTCTACATACACAATACATAATTTAAGGATGGGATATATTATTAACATATACAGTGCACGTGGGGGCTCCCGCCCCCACGCGGTTTAGGACATGTAGACTAAAAAGATATTGCCATAGACAGCCTTAGAAAAAATGAGGAGCTCACAACACCCCAAAATTGGACTCATCTGGAGGCCATCAACATCCAATGGGAAGAATTTCTCCCTCCCAACCTCCCGGGGCCCGATTAACCAGGCGTGGCCCTGAAGACCAGCTAGGTGTGGGGGGCCTCAGTCCCCTGGACTAAGTGGTTAGCCCAGAGGTCCTATGGCTAGCCATCTTGCCCAGAGTCCCTGACATACCAGTAAAAACCACAGAAAATCCTAGCATGTGGAGTCTTCTGGGAGCAGCAAGTCTCTTCTCAGTAGTTTGTGGATACAGATGGGAGGAATTTCTCCCTCCCCACCCCCCAGGGGCCGATTAACCAGGCATGGCCCTGAAGACCTGCCTGGTGTGTGGGGGGCCTCAGTCCCCTGGACTAAGTGGTCAGCCCAGGGATCCTATGGCTAGCCATCCTGCCCAGAGCCCCAGACATACCAGTAAAAAGCCCAGAAAATGCTGGCATGTGCAGTCTTCTGGGAGCAGCCAGTACTGGTCTCAGTAGTTTGTGGATACAGATGGGAAAATTTCTCCCTCCCCACCCCCCAGGGCCCGATTAACCAGGCGTGGCCCTGAAGACATGCCTTGTGTGGGGGGGCATCAGTCCCTTGGACTAAGTGGTCAGCCCAGAGGTTCTATGGCTAGCCATCCTGCCCAGAGCCCCCGACATACCAGTAAAACCCAAAGAAAATCCTGGCATGTGGAGTCCTCTGGGAGCAGCAAGTCTCTGTCTCAGTAGTTTGTGGATACAGATGGGAGGAATTTCTCCCTCACCACTCCCCAGGGCCCAATTAACCAGGCGTGGCCCTGAAGACCTGCCTGATGTGGGGGGGCCTCAGTCCCCTGGACTAAGTGGTCAGCCCAGGGGTCCTATGGCTAGCCATCCTGCCCAGAGCCCCCGACATACCAGTAAATAGCCCAGAAAATCCTGGAATGTGGAGTTTCTGGGGGCAGCAAGTCCCAGTCTCAGTAGTTTGTGGATACAGATGGGAGGAATTTCTCCCTCCCCACCGCCCTGGGCCAATTAACCAGGCGTGGCTTTGAAGACCTGCCTGGTGTGGGGGGGCCTCAGTCCCCTGGACTAAGTGGTCAGCCCAGGGGTCCTATGGCTAGCCATCCTGCCCAGAGCCCCCAACATACCAGTAATAAGCTCAGAAAATCCTGGCATGTGGAGTTTCTGGGTGACAATGGACATTTTCAAATACTTTCTCTGGATTTATTATTATGATTATATACTTTTTAATTTATCTTTTCTTGATATGGTGTATTGTGTTGATTAATTTATGTATGTTAAACCATCTTTGTATTTCTGGAATGGGAAAACTAATTGGTCATGGTGTATCACCTTCTGATGCGCCATTGAATCCTATTTGCTAGAATTTTATTTAGGATCTTTGCATCTGTGTTCATTAGGGGCATTGATCTGTAGTTTTCTTTATTTGCAGCATCTCTGTCTGGTTTTGGTATCAGGGTGAAGGTGCTTTATAAAAACTATTCTGCAGTGTTCCTTTCTTCAGTTTCCTGAAAAAGCCTGAAAATATTTGTATTAGATCGTCTTGAAAAATTTGAAAGAATTTGTTAGTGAATTCATCTAGGCCTGGGATTTATTTTTGTGATGACTTTTGATTACCATTTATAATTTGCTTAATAGTGATGTGTATTATAGGTAGGATAGATCATCATGTTTCAACCACGGAATATTATAAGAGTTTAAGTATAATATTCATTCTTCTAGGTTGTCTTGTTTTGTGGCATAGAGTTTCTCAAAGTAGTTTCTGATTATTGTTTAAATCTCTGCAGTATCTGTAGTAATTTTCCCCTTTCCTTTTCTTTTCTAATCTGGTTTATTAAATTACTCCCTCTCCCATTCTTTGAGGATTTTGCTAGTAGTTTATTGATCTTGTTTACTTTTTCAAAAAACCAACTTTTGCTTTCATTGATATTTCAGATGCTTTTTTGGACTTCCATTATATTGATTTCTGCTCTAAACTTGTTATTTCATTTTGACTACCTAATTTTAGTTCCTTATGCTGATCATTTTCTAATTTTGTCTAGGTTTTTCATGCAGGTCCTTCTTACTTTCTGATGTGTTTTGCAAAACTATTATTTTAGTCTAACTACTGCTTTAACTCTCTACCACAAATTCTAATAATTTCTAATAATTTCTTCTTTATTTGAGTTTGTTTTCAAGAATATTTTGATATCTTCTTTGACTTGATCTCTGACTCAATGATTGTTTATTAGTGAGCTGTTTAATTTTCAGTTGTTAATGTTTTTAAAATTTATATCTTTATTAAAACACTGTGATTACAAATATGATTGTAATTGGGTTTTAGTCATGAAAAGAACACCACCCTTCACCAGTGCAACATTCCTATCACCAATGTCACAAATGTGTCTCCTCCACATTCCAACCCCTCCTGTACTCTAGACAGGCTTTCTGCTTCCCTAATTAGTGAGGTAATTCTGTGTCTATCTTTCTCCCTCTGACTTATTTAACTTAGCATAATAGATTCCATGTACATCCATGTATAGAAAAATTTTCATGAATTCATCTCTCCTAATGACTGCATAATATTCCATTGTGTATAATTGTCATTCATCTGTTGAAGGGCATCTTGGCTGTTTCCAGATTTTTGCTATAGTAAATAGGACTGCAATGAATATAGGTGTGAGGAACGGATTTTTGTATTGTATTTTTGTGTTCGTTGGGTATATCTCTGGCAGTGTATAGCTAGATTGTATGGGAGCTCTATTTTCAGTTTTTGGAGGAATTTCCATATTAATTTCCATAAAGGAAGGACTAAATGACATTCCCACCAGCAGTAGATAAGATTTCCTTTTTCTCCATATCCCAGCCAGCACTGCTTATTCTCATTCTTTGTGATTTCGCCAATCTCCGTGGTGTGAGATGGTACCTCCTAGTTGTTTTGATTTGCATCTCCCTGATGATTAGTGAAATGGAGCATTTTTACATGTGCCCTTTGATCATTTGTATTTCTTCTTTGACAAAGTGTCTATTCATTTCTTCTCCCAAATTTTTGATGAAATTAGATGTTAAATTTTTTGGTAAAGTTTCTTCAGTGCCTTTTATATTTTGGATTTAGCCCCTTATCTGATGGGTATTGGGTGAATAGTTTCTCCCATTCAGTGAGTGGCTCTTGTATTCTGGGAACTATTTCCTTTGAGGTGCAGAAGCTTCTTAGCTTAATATATTCCCATCTATTTATCCCTGTTTTCGCTTGTTTGTAGAGTGCTGTTTCCTCCTTGAAGATGACTTTAGTGTCAATATCACGGAGTGTTTTACCTACATGTCATTCTATATACCTTATGGTTTCAGATCTGATATCATGGCCTTTAATACTATCTGGATTTTACCGTTTTACATGGTGTTAGCTGGAGGTCTGAGTTCGTGGTTTTGCAAGTGGCTAACCAATTGTGGCAACACCAGGTATTGAAGAGGCTTTTATTGATTAATAGGACTTTCTGCTCCTTTATCAAAAACTAGGTGATAGGATGTCTGGGGAACATTATCTGAGTATGCAAGCCTATTCCACTTATCTGAGGGTTTCTATTCTAATACCATGTTGTTATGATAACTATTGATTTGTATACATTTTTTTATTTTTTTATACATACATTTTAAAATTGGGGAAAGTAATGCCTCTCATATTCCTTTTCCCAATGATTGTTTTAGCTATTTGAGGATGTTTATTGTTCCAAATGAAAATCCAGTACTATGTTGAATAGGAGTCCTGAGAGAAGACTGCCTTATCTTGTACCAGAATTTAGAGGAAAGGCTTTTAGTTTTTCTCCATTGAGGATAATATTTGCCATTGACTTATAGATGGCCTTAACTACATTGAGAAAGGTTCCTTTCATTACCATCTTGCTGATAGTTTTTTTTATAGAACGGGTGTTGCACCTTATCAAATATTTCTCTCCATCTATTAATATGATTTTGTGATTTTTATTTTTCTTGTTTTTGAGGTTGTGTATTATCTTGATAGATTTATAGATTTTATACCATTTTACATTCCTGGGATGAAATTTACTTGATCTTAGTGAATGATATTCTTGATGAGGCATTGGCTCCTATTTGCCAGGATATTATTGAGGATATTTGCATCTGTGTTCATCAGGGATATTAGTCTGTAAAGTTCTGGGGTTTTTTTGTTTGTTTGTTTGCTTGTTTGTTTTGGCAGCCTGGTCTTGGTATCAAGGTGATGTTGGCTTCATATAAGTTATTTGGAAGAGTTTCCAATTTTTCAGTTTCATGATAGAGCCTGGCCAGGATTGGTAGTAGTTCCTCTGAAAGGTGTGAAAAAATTCATTTGTGAATTCACCTGGGCCTGCACTTTTGTTTTTAGGCAGCCTTTTGATTACATTTTAAATTTTCTCAATAGTAATGTGGGGGGAGGGTGAACCCCTTGGTGGTGGTGTTAAATTCCTCTGTCCTCCTCTTAGAGGAGACCCCAGCAACAAATCCCCCAAATAAACCAGTCCAGTCAGAGATTTAGGGGACCAAAGTTTCTGAAAGAAGAGCTCTTTTCAATTTCCGGACCATTCAATTCACCTCCTACTCCAACCAAGAGTTTTCAAAAAAGCCCTTCTGGCCTCCCTCTCAAGCTTTTTATTTCTTAATCGCCCCCACTGGAAGATCCAGGTGGGGTGACAGGCAAAAATTACATAACAGTTTAGATATGCTACATCCTCCTTATTTAACCATGAAAAGTTATGAGCCCAAGAATTTATTCATTTTTTCCAGATTTTCATATTTAGTGGCATATAGTTTCTCAAAATAGTCTCTGAATACCCTTTGAATCTCTGCAATATCTGTATTTATCTTCCTCTTTTCAGTTTTGATTATGGGTTATCAAGTTTCCCTCTTTCTTTTTGTGTTTTGCCTATGATCTATCAATCCCGTTTATTTTTCCAAAGACCAACCTCTTCTTTCATTGGTCTTTTGAATTTATTCTTTTTGTTTCCACTTCATTGATTTCTGATCTTAGCTTTGTTACTTCCTTTTGTCTCTCGAGTTTTAGTTCCTTTTGTTGACCATTTTCTAATTCTATAAGCTTAATCATTAAGCTATTCAAGTATGCCTTTCTTGATGTGTGCTTGCAAACCATTTTTGCATTGTTCCATAGATTCTGATAGTTTGTGTCTTCATTTACATTTGTTTCCAGGAAAGTTAAGATTTCCTCTTTGATTTCTTCTCAGACACACTGGTTGTTCAATAGTAGGCTGTTTAATTTCCAGGTGTTAAAGTTTTTTCTTCTGTGTCCCTTTGTAGTTCACATCTAATTTTAGAACCTTGTGTCAGTGAAGGTAGCCTGCAAATTTTCTATCCTCTTGATTTTATGAAAGTGATATATTAATAAAGTATAAATCAAAAAAATAATCTTTCAAAGAAACAGCTTTAATATGTTTTAAACAGAAACAAAAAAGAGTATAAAAGGTCAGCTTTCTAAAAAAGAATAAGTATATCAGAAATATATATCTTGGTGCTTATGTTAGGGCTGGGACAAGGGCATTGCACTTAGAGGAGCTCATGGATGAAATCTTGGTGGGAGTCTTAAGCTCTGCACTATGATTCTAGCTCTGTATGTCTTTTTTTCTTTTCTTTCTTTCTTTCTCTTTTTTTTTTTGATTTTGGGTCACACCCCGCAGTGCTCAGGGGTTATTTCTGGCTCCATGCTCAGAAATTGCTCCTGGAGGCATGGGGGATCATATGGGGCACTGGGATTCGAACCGATGACCTTTTGCATGAAAGGCAAACGCCTTAACTCCATGCTATCTCCCAGGCCCCCTGTATCTCTTTTTTTTAAAGAAGAAATATGCTTAAGTAAAAGGAAATGTCTAATGCATATTATATAGAACTGGACGAAGATCTACAAATCAGGTCCACTGCTTTCACTGTATACCTTGTATCGACAAAGAATTAAATTTGTGAACTTTTAAATTATACTGTAAGTTTGCGTTAACTGAATTCATACAGTCACAAAAAAAAATTCTAGCAGTTCTGCTTCTTCAGTGTCATTTTAATCCATCTTCTGTAGTTGGTGGTCTTGGTCATTATGTTGTTCCTAGAATGGAGCCTGGGATAGAGTTTTTCGTTATGCTTCCAGAAGATCCATTGAGTTGCGATTATCTCAGTCAAGCCTCTGGAATTGGAAATTTTGTTTGTTGAACACATTGTAGACCAAAAGATAAGCTAGAAATTTTTTTTTGTTTGTTCTTGTTGTTGTTTTTGGTTCCTGGATGCATACTGTCCAGTCCTGGGTGTAACAACCAGTTATCTGTATATTGAGATATTGGCTTTTGAACATATCAAAGGGTGAGATGTTTTTTGATTTTGTCTTATCGTTGGCTGGTGAGAGGGGCAACTTGCTCTTGGATCAAGTTGTTCTCATTTCCTCGTTGTCAGGTTATCAATTTAGAACTGGTGCATGTCGGTGTCAGAGCAGCATTATGGCTGTCCTGGAGGGGATTTGGTTTCTCGAGCTGTTGTGGAGAACTCTGTCATTTCTATGTCTAGGATCCAGAATTCAAGGCTGGACGGGTGGTACCTAATTTCCTGGGGTCTAAGTTGGTTCCACATGACGTACGTTCAGGGTGGGAGATGGCCCTGTGTTATAAAAAAAAGTATGAGTTCTTATCCCTAGTAGATAAGAGCTTGTTTTTACATGTAAAATTTCTCCTTTTTTAAATATGCCTTTGCAGGAAGAAGTGGTGCTACATTATATTGCTGGTGGACTTGGGAGTGGGGAGAGAAGAATACAGACACAAGACAAATCATCATAAGTTCCACTCCTCGAGCTGTACAGATGCCAAGATCTCTGAATACAGAGGTCTGATTTTACCATCCATGATGAAGCAGAAGTCTTCCATACACTCAAAAGCAACAAGGGGAGAGTAAATGATCATGCAATAAAAGAACAAAATAATCATTTTTCCACATATATATTTATTGATTGATCCATTTTTATTGACATCTTTATTTTGGTGTGGAAATTGTAGTTGATGTTTCCAATTTTATTATTTTATTTTATATTTCTCTTTCCTTTTGCACTCTGGTTTCAGAACTGAGACTATTATGTGGTGCTTGTCTTTATTGTTGTAGTGCTCACTGAATATTTAATTTGATATTTCTTTCTGTATTGATGTGGTGTTTCAATTACCTTTTTTATGTCCTCTCTCAAACTGAGGTTGAAAGCCTCTAGAAGGACTCCGCCCATTTTCAGCTTTATTTTTATTTATTTTTTCTTATTTTTTAGCCCATTCTATTGCTTTTCTTTCCTTTAAACAAAACCACATGACTCAAATTATCGAGCTCCATCTCTGAAATAGAAGGGAAAAAAGGGAGGGTACCAGGACTAAACAGATATATGATCACTAAAAGTAAGCTAGACAAAGAGGGAACCACCTACTCTTGTAGCCCGGGGGTTGATGGTGGAGATATGGATTGCATGAAGGGAACAGGAATGGGGTGGACAAATTTGGTGATGAGTATTCCCTGATTCAATTTTAATATGTACCTAAAATACTACTGTGACAGATATGAAGCCAATATAATCAAAATAAAAATTAAAAAAAATTATACCAGTTTCTTTATCAAAAACTGCTTTTTTCTATTTTATTTTCCTGGAGCAGAATAGAATTATATTTTGGAATTAAGTATGAAAACAACTCATGAGCACTTCAATTCTACTGAATGATGACTTTAATTTGAGATGTTTTATACATCTCCATTATACAATGTAAACAAATAAAATAAGTCCTTTACATGGAAGTATTTTTGCACAGTCTTTAATGTGACTTATGGATAACATTTGAGCCAAAACAAATATTTCTAAAAATCTCAAATAATCAGATGAAACATTTATTACCAGTTATATGTGTGTGCTGGGGGAAAAGTATTCTCACATTCACAGGTGTTATCTGCAAATTATACAAGTATTTTCTTACACTCTAAATTTTTCTGTTAAACATAAAAATAGAATTTTAAAAATTTGTGCCAATAAATTTTGATGTTCATTGTTTTGTGTAAAAGACCCCAATTTAAGAAAGATACAAATGAACATATAGTTATCAAAATTAATATAGTATAATATCATATATAATGTATGAAATAATATATATGATTATTATATTATAAATATTTTATATTATATGAGTATTATATAACACATTATATAATAAGTATAATATGATTATATTCTATATATTTCTACAGCTGGGGATATTTTTTTGTCAAGTCAATTAAGTCAAAAACAGAGACTGTGGGACCTGTGGAGCTCAGTCCCTGTCTGCAGCTGGGGGCTGAATCATGCTGCCTGCAATGTAGGGGAAGGGACAGTTGGCCCCGAAACCTGTGGAGCTGGGTCTCTGCAGCTGAGGGCTGAACAACACTATCTGCCAGTTTGGGGGACAGGTGGTTGACCCAGTTTGACCAGACCTGTGAAGCTCAGTCACTCCAAGTCAAACCATCAAATGCACAGAAATATGGGCAAACTAAGGAAGACACTATATCCTGGGATATGAAGAGAAATCCTAGCAAGTGTCCAAGTCCACCAAAACATATGGGACCAATAGATGAAGACCTAAAAGCAACATTGCAAATCATGGCAAAAGAAATAGAATCAACACACTCGAAGAATTTTTACAGAAGATGAGAAAATTCATACAAACGAAAATAAAGAAAAAAAATGTCTTAGCAAGAAAGTAGAAGCAGAATCACACAGTTGGAGAATAACATATAAGAACTTGAAGAAAAACTACAAATAAATGACAAAGAAGCAAATAAGGATAAAAGGAAAAGCACTTGGAAGAAAAAGTTAGGTATTTATTGAACAAAGACAAAAGAAATAATCTATGGATTGTAGGAATAGCAGAAGTGGAGGAAATAGGGAAAGGGGAAGAACAAGTGGTTAGGGAAATAATAGCAGAAAACATTCTCACCCTCTGTGACCCCCCACAAAAAGAAAATAGTTAAATATTTAAAAGATAATAAAAGAAACGTTTTGAATAGGTAGAATAAATAGAGCTTTTAAGTTACAATTGGGAAAAACTTCATGGTTAAGATAATAAAGTGCAACTTGTTTTATGTGCTAGGATATAGAACATTTTGTCATAACTATTTTGGTCATACCTAGAGATGATCTGAACTTACTTCTGATTCTGTATTTAGGGGGACCATCGAACATGCTGAGGATTGAACTAGGATACTCACGTGCAAAGCAAAAATATTACCCTATTCTTTGTACTATCTCTGTAACCCCAACAATATTTTTATTAATCTAAGCCAAATATGTTTATGAGTTGCAGAAAAATACATTACTAATAAGGAAAACTGATTTAAAAAAATTAAGTGTAAACATTATAAAATATTATTCTTATTTCAGTAAGTGTATAATACGTCAATCATTTACAATCATACCTACTAATCTATGCCAGTGAAAATTGCAGTAATAAATGGGATAATTTTTCATAATATGAAATATTATTTTTATAACCTATAATATTACTTCATTTAAATAGGATATACACTGGCAATTGAGTATATTACAGATTATATTTATTGATCTATAAATAATACTATAAAATAGTGCTTACTCTCTAATTGCTGTGTCCTATATTGGTATCACAGAGAGAAAGAGCCTAATGGGCATTTTTTGTTAAGTCAATATTGAATATTCAAAGTGAATATTGAATAATATGAATAGTGAATATGAAAATTACCAGGGCCAGTTTCTATCAACTAGACTATTTTATAGATATAAGTACTATTACTTGACTTTTATACACACTGATGCTATGAAAAATATTTAATATTTCAAAATAAATTAATGACAGGAATAATATGAAAAGAACTACCATCTATATGAAAAGGGCAATTGTTCTGACATTTTACTTAGAACACATTTAAGTAAACAAGCTATCAAACATTTAAGAGAAGTCAAATATGTTTTGACCTTCTCATTTCTTTCCTCCTTTAACTCACAAATTCAAAGTTTCATATAAAATGACGCTTAGATCAACTAGTTATCTTTAGGAGACAGCAACATGTGTCCATGTAAAATGATCTAATTATCTAGCAGAAAATCAAGATTTTCACAGAGACAATCTGAGGTGCTAAAATATTATTATGCTAATTTGGAAAATATATCAAAAATGCACTAAGAAGTTACACTTTTATATGTTTAATGAAAACATTCAAAAAAGAAAAAGTTCTCATACAGAAGAAATTTCACCTCTGTCATTCATAGAATGGAAGTAAAACAAGATAAGTTCTAGAAATATAGCAAATATGTATCTGGAAATTTGACCTTTAACAAATGACTATATACTTCAAACAGTCCTCCATTTTTATTTTCTCCTTAATTTATGTGCCAAACAGTAAAAGTAATTTCCATTACATTATGATCAGGTCATCCTCTCCTTTTCTGCTTTTTTACAGGGTCTTCACAATCATGAACATTAATAGCTATCTACTAGAGCTATTCAATAGTCAAGGTGGTGGGAAAGTATATGAAAATTAAAATATATTGCCATTGACAAATTTATGCCTGAATTCTTAATATCATTGATGACTCTAAACTAAAAGATATAATGGATTCAAAATCTATAGAGATAATAAATATGATTTTCGTTCTCATAATATCTGATAATAATCTATTTAGCAAGTAATTTTCTGAAGAACAGGCTAAGATGACATTTTCCATAAAATTAAAGATGGAATGTTTTTGGTTTTATAAAATTTTTAAGTTGGAAGAGATATTTAAGCTCATACAAAACTAATACTTTTTAATTTTTATTTTTGAGGGCTATCCATTTACAAGTATGGTGTGAAATTACAAAATATGTGCTCTTTTCCTTAGCATGTCTCTAACTGATTAGCTATTGATTTCTTTTCTAATTTCAGGTTATTAGTTCATAATATAATTTTTAATGGGAGCTTGGATGTTTCAAAATTAAAATTTAATAATCAGAGAAGAGTCAGATCTGGAAACCAATTGTGTACAAAATATTCCTAATCTAAATTTTAGCTATGTCATAGTACTTATATAGTTTGTATAATTCTTTTTAATTTTTTTAGCATAATGATACCATACTTGATTTATACAGGCATTTGTAGATATGTAGTTAAAAGTGAAATAGTAAATACAATTGTATTGTTTAAAACAAAACAAAAATCTGCTAGTAAACATATGTAATTGGAAGTAATAAAATCAAAACTTAAAAATGATTAAGTGACTAAAATTAGCAATGTAAGTTAGCTGTTTCCTTAAATTTTGTGATTTATTTTAGTTACTTTAAAAAACTCTTTATGTGCATTTAACATGATGGTTACTCAACCTCCAAATCCTGAATTCACACTTTTGATGTTTTGTTTCACAAAAAGGATAAAATGTTTCTTTTTATTATGAAATTAGCAAATCTTATCAGTGCTTAAAGTGTTTAAGTTTGGAAAAAAAGCAGTGATGTAGTGGAGAAGAGAATTTTATTTGAGGTGAAGCTGGGATATTGATGGAAGGAAGAAGAAAGTGAACACTGATGAACTGATGGATTTTGGAACAATAAAACATTAAAACTCACTCATGACTAACTTTGATATTCAAAACTACTTTTCTGGCATCTAACAGACATGGGTTACATCTGTGACACCTCTGGCTGTCCCAGTAGGATCATTGAGCATTATAGAAGTAATCCAAGCAATATATTGCTCTATAAACCTATCACAGTTTGTAATCATAATCATAGTGTTTAAATAAATATTTTATAAAAGAAAAAGAAGTTGCTCCATTATTCTTCTAGAGAAGGTGACAGGCAGAATTTCTGACAGGGAGGGGGAAGAAAACCCAACCAAGACCCAGATGGGCTCTCTGCCATTTCCCGCTGGAGAAGGTGGCAGGCAGACTGACTGACACAGAGGGGGAAGGGAAACCCCAACCAGGCTCAAGTAGTAGGGGAGAACCTATCCAAGCTGGACTGACCATCTGACAGGGAGGGGAAAAGGAAAGCCGAACCAGGTTCAGACCAGTTCTTGTCATTTACTGCTGGAGAAGGCGACAGGAAGACTGACTGACACAGAGGGGGAAGGGAAACCCCAACCAGGCTCAAACCGGCACCCTGCCATTACTGAGGCTGGGGAAGACTGTAGGCTGGCTAGTAAAGTGAGGGAGTGAGGGCGGAGCCAAAGATCAGTGACTGAAGCCATTAAACTTGCCTTTGGCAGCACTTCAGAGAAAGGACCGAGCTCCATGACACAGGTGGCAAAGAAGGGCTGATATCCAAAGGCAGAACACTCCAAGCCAAAACACCAAATGCAAAGAAATAGGGGTAAACTAAAAAGACACTAAATAGGGAGTACTCCTAGCAAGTTCCCAAGCCCACAAAACACATGAGCCTAATAGGACCTAAAGCTAGCAATGAAAGCCATGGTAATTGAAATCAAGGAATCAATAGCCATCGACTTCAAAAAATCCATAGATGAACAAATCAACCTACTAAAAAAGCTTTTTCAGATCATGAGTGAATCCATAGAAATGAAATTAAAGGAAATAAAAAAAGCATCTTTGCAAGACACAATAGCAGAATCACACAGCTGGAGAATCAAATAGAAGAACTTGAGGAAAAACTATGAAACCAAAAATGACAAAGATTCCAATAATGAAATAAGAGTTAAAGCATTAGAAGAAAATATTAGGTGTTTAATGAAGAAGACAAAATAAATAATGTATAGAATGCGGGAATACAGAAGGGGAGGAAATAGGGAAAGGGGAAGAATAAGTATTCAGGGAAATAATAGCCAGAAAACTTTCCCACCCTCTGGAAAGAGGCTCTGGTGCAAATCTAAGAGTTGAAAAGAGTCACCAATAAAATAGACCCTAATAAACCAACATCAAGATATGTTGTAATCCAAAATAAGAGAGAGAGAAAGAGAGAAAGATGAACTTCGTAAAGCAATAATGTACAAAGTAATTAAGTATAAAGGAATGAACATAAGAATCAAATATGATATCTTACTTAAAACAATCTAAGCAAGAAGACAGTGTAATGACATATTTAAATGAGTGACTGAAAGAAACTTCCAGCCTAGAGTACACTACCTGGCAAAACTCTTATTGATATGGGAGGGAGAACTAAAAACATTCTCAGACAAAAAAGGACTCGCATTATTTGTGGAAATAAAACCAATTCTAAATGATCTACTCAGAGATAAATTACACAATCTAAACTCCCAATTATAAAAACTAATACCATACACAATACAACTGCACAACAGCCCTTTCTGTCAATAATCTTCTTAGATGTCAATGGACTCTTTCATTAAAAGACACAGAGTAGAGAGGTGGATCAGAAAACAAAATCTGGATCTCTGCTGCCTGCAAGAAACACACCTACAAGGACAGAATAGACACACACATAGAATAAAAGTATGGAAATAAATTATTCAAACCAATGGAAAACAGAAAACGTGGGACAGTTATTCTTATATCTGAGAAAATTGCACTCAACCTCAAGAAAGTGTTGAGAAACAAAGAGGGTCACTAGTTGCAAATCAGGGGAACACTGGATCAAGAAGTACTAATTTTGGTCAACATTTATGTATCAAAAGCAGAGTTAACAAATTATGTATGGCATTTGTTTACCAAACCAGGTAAAACATATGGAAAGAAATGTAATAGTAGTAGGAGATTTTAATAATCCACTATCACCACTGGACAGATCCACCAGACAAAAAATTAAGAAAGAATTAAGAGCCCTAAATGAGAAATTAGAATAGCTAGCACTAATGGACTTATATAGGACCCTCCAATCCCAGAAAGCAGAATACACATTCTTCTAAAGTATACATGGAACCATTTCCAGAACAGACCATGCCTTAGGATATAAATCTAACTTGCACAAAGTCACAAATATAAGGATTATTAGAAGCACCCTATCATATCACAATACAACAAAGATCACGATTGAAAGTAAAAAGAAGCAATGGGAAAAAAATCCAACATGTGTAGATTAAATAACATGCTGCTCAACAACAGCTTGACTAAAGAGAAACTCAAGGAATAAATAAAAAGATTCCTTGAGACAAATGATAATGAAGAGACAAAGTGTCAAAATCAATGGGACACAGCAAAAGAAGTAATTGGGGGGAAAACTCATAGCAATACAGTCCTATGTCAGGAAAGGGGAAAATGACAAAATCAGCAGTTTAAAAGGACACCTTAAGGATCTGGAAAAACAGCAGCAAAAGAACCCAAACACAACAAGAAGACAAGAAATAACAACAAACATAGCAGAAATAAACAACCCATAAACTAAGAAAACAATACAAAAGATCAACGAGACCAGGAGTTGGTTTTTTGAAAGAACAGAACTCCAGAATTCCAACACATCATGATGGACTTAATATGAACTATTATATTCAGGTTAAAGAACCCAGAAGAAATCGACAGATTTCTGAAAAAATATCATCTTCTGAAACTGGTTAAGGAGGATGTAAAACCCTAAACAGGCAATCACATCTGAGTAAACTGAATCAGTAATTAGAAACTCCCCAAGGAATGACTTTAAAGGTGAGTTATATCAAACATTCTGAGAAGAATTACTACCACTGATCCACAGACTCTTGCAAAACATTGAAAATACAGGAATCCTTCCTAACTCCTTTTATGAAGGTAATATCACACTCATCACCAAAGAAGGTAAAGACACTATCAAGAAAGAAAACTATAAACTAATTTCAGTGATGAATATAGATGCAAAAATCCTCAACAATTCTTAGCAAATCAAATCCAACAACACATCAAAAAGATTATACACCACGAACAAAAGAGTTTTATCCCAGTGATGCAAGGATAGATCAACATATGCAAATCAATGAAGATCATAAACCACTTCAAAAAGAAAGGCCAAAAGCACATGATTATATCAATCGATGTAGAGAAATCCAACATTCATTTATGATGAAAACATTCAGCAAAATAGGGGTGGAAGAAACCTTCCTCGAGATAGTTACAGCTATCTAGAAAAATTTCGCAGCAAACATTATCCTTAATGGCGAAAAACTGAAAGCATTTCCAGTAAGGTCAGGAAGTAAGCAAGGCTATACACTCTCTCCACTCTTATTCAATATAGTTTTCGAAGTCCTAGCAATAGCAATCAGACAAGAGAAGGAAATCTAAGGAATCCAAATAGGGAAAGAGGAACTTAAACTATATCATTCTGCAGATGATATGATGATGTACATTGAAAACTCTAAAGAGTCCACAGTAAAACTCCTAGAAACAATTATTCAATACAGCAAAGTGGTTAGCTACAAAGTCAATTAAGAAAAAACAGTAGCATACCTCTATACAACTAATTAAATAGAGAAAGAGATTAAGAAGACAATCCCATTTAAAATAGTATCCAAAATTATCAAGTAGCTAGAAATCAACCTTACATGAGAAGTGAAGAACCTATACCATGAAAACTTCAAAACAATTCAGAAAAAATTGAAGAGGACCTAAGGAAATTGAAGAATATCCCATGCTTTTAGGCAGGTCAAAATGTCGATCTTACATAAACTTCTATATAGATTCAATGCAATCCTTATTCCAAAGTCAGATTTCATTCTTAAGGACTTAATACAATTAATTATAAAATTCATATGGAACCAAAAAATAACCAGGTTAGCCAAACACATACTGAAAAACAAGAAGCTGGGTTGCATCTCTTTACCTAACCTGAAGCTTTACTATAAAGCCATAGTGATCAAAACAGCATGATACTGGAATAAAGACAGAGTCTCAGACCAGTTGGTTAGAACAGATTATCAAGAGATAAACACACAAATATGCAATCAATAATATTTGATAAAAGAGCCATGAACTTAACATGGAGCAAAGAGAGTCTCTTCAAAAAATAGTGTTGGAACAACTGGATAACTGCCTGTAAGAAATTAAAGATTGATCCATACCTCACACCTTACAAAAAAGTCAACTCAAAATGGATTAAAGACCTTGAAATTAGAACCAAATCTATAGAGTTTATTGAGGAAAATATAGGCAGAACACTCCAAGACCTATATATGAAAAAAGTCTTTGTGTATAGAATGCCATAGGTAAGAATTTTAGCATCAAACTTAAATAAATGAGACTACATCTAATTAAAAAATTTCTGCATGTTGAAATAAACCCTACTAAAAGACAGCTAATGGAATAGGAAAAATTATTGCACTGAACATATAAGATAAAGGACTGATATCTAAGATATACAAAGCACTCAGAAAGGTGTGTTCCAAAAAATCTAATAAAGCCATAGAGAAATGGGGAGAAGAACTGAATAGACATTTATCTAAGTAAAACTGAAAGATGGCCAATAGACACATGACAACATGCTCACCATCACACATCATTAGAGAAATTCAAATTAAGACAACTATGAGGTACCACTTTATACAAGTGAGGATGACTTACATCAAAAATAACGGGAACAATCTCTGTTGGCGGAAATATGATAAGAAAGAAACTCATAGGGGTTGCCTGATCCAATCCCTATGGAAAATAGTGCGGAGAGTGCTCAGTAAACTCAGACTTGAGCTGCCATATGACCCAGCAATTGCTCTCCTGGGTATCTATCGCCATAGTCAGAAGGACATCCATCCCAAAGTGTGTGTGCACTCCACTATTATTGCAGCACTCAGTACAAAAGCCAAGATTTGAAATCAACCTCGATGCCCCAAAACAAATGAGTGGATCATAAATATGTGGTATTTATACACAATGAAATACTACATAGCAGTTAGAAATAATACAATCATGGATTTTGCAGCAAAATGGATTAATCTACAAAATATTATGTTAAATGAAGTAATCCAGAAGAAAAAGGATAGATGCAGAATGATAGCACTCTCTGAGGTATTTAGAATATACAACATACATACACATATTACTCTAAGAATAAACACAACTGTCTAATAGGGTAGAAACTCAAAGCACATTGTCAGCATTTAGTGGGGTGAAGAGCTCAAATCAAGTTAAGAGGAACAGCACAAATCCTCGACTATTCATTATACCATATAGAAATGGTATAATGGTATATACCATTTATATATCATAAAGAAATGGTATAATTGTGAAAACAATTAAATTGTTTTAATTTAATTAACAACAATGAAAATTATGGTTTAGAGTGAACAGGTATGTAATCAACCTTAAACTACACAAACTCTCCAATATAACTTTTCCTTTGGTTTATGTCCCCTATTAGGTCTGAAGCGTCTAATCATTCAGACCACTGAAACAGTGAACTGCGAACCAGAGACTTATGTTACTTATGTTACCTAATCGATGAACACATTTTGGCAAATTAATATTTCCTTTCTCTCACTCTTTTCTCTCTCTGACTGTTTTCCTTACTTATTTCTTTCTCCCCTTTCTTCTTCTTCCTCTTCTTCTCATCATCAATTCAATGTTTGTCAAATAAAATTCACACTTAGTTTCTCTTAAGTAAAGAAAATTCGATACAGAAGATGTAGGCACCTACATTGGTAGACCTCACAACTACATTGCTAGTACTTGGGAAGTGAAAATTATGCGCATCCTAAAATGCTCCAGCCACTTTCTAACCCTGAAACCGTCATTTTGCAAGGCCAAACCCATCACTGATAAAATGTCTATAAGCTAGGAAAACCTCCCAAGTCTGACGAACTGGCCCAATCTCCTTTATTTGACATTCTTATTTTCCTTTTTAAATGTTTTTACTGTAATTAATTATTTCTCTTTTCTCCTCTTTGTTATCTCTTGTTTCTTCCTTCCTCTCTTTCCTAAGCCATACCTCACCTAATTACTTAACTTAATTCAACCAGTCCTTAAGAGCTCAGACTCATCCTGTTAGGGTCAGACCTCTAACAACAACTTAAGAATTGATCACTAATGTATGTCTTTATGTGGGCATTAGTATGTAGACAGAAGACTCTCCTCTGAGTGCCAAAATTAAATTGTAAAATTCCATGCTTATAATGTATATAGCCTCTCCTATATACTATCTCCCTTCCCCCCTCAGAAATCCTTCTATCCCTTCAACCCCATAATCCCAATCTGACATTCTTCCTTATTAACACTCTTTCCTCCCAGTTCTTAACTAATTAGGTATCAAATCCAACCTCCTGCCCCCATAGGCCATCACCCAGCTCCCAAGTGAAGGAACACCCTCTCAGCCCCACATCTCGTCCACGGGAAAGAAACTACAACCAACACTTCTGATGACTCATGCTCTGTGGCCCTCCTTCTCACCCCTCTCCCCTATGTGGACTGTGGTTTGATACTGTATTCAGGTCCAGAAAGACCCCCAAGAACTGTACCCTAGCCCTTTCTGCTGCAACTTATTTCTCAAACTCAACTAGTCCAGGGAATGCAATGAAAATGTGCCCTGGAATCTACCCCCACAAGAATATCCCAAAGGACAAAGGGGCAGTTTATATTTCCTTTGTATGTTTAATACCGCTAAAATACTACCTCTTAACCTGTTTAACCCAATGTAAAGTAGTCTGCTACATCACTTTATTCCTTATTATTTTTAAATTCATTTTTAATTTTTTTTCCTATATATAGGTGTATGTATATATATGCATTATATATTATATATATGTCTTGTTTTGTTTTCTTCTCTTTATTATCTTCACCTTTTTTGGTTCTGCTTGGTACAAAAACTATAAGTCGTGCCTGGGTAGAAGCTCAGGTCAAAACTAGGGCACAGAGATGGAGCCTGACACTCTCACCCCCAAATGCACCAGCAATATAATAAGGCAAAATTATTTTCTGCAAAGGCATAATAAATAAAGGGAAATTTTATTTATAGAAACAAGTTCTTATCTACTAGGGTTTAGAACTCATATTTTTACAATACAGGCTACCTCCCTCCTTGAACATATGTTATTTGGACCCAACTTTGATTCTAATCAGACAGTGACTGTCCAACTCTGATCCCTAGATCTCAGACATAGAGTCAACACAGTTCTCTGCAACAGCTTCAGGAACAAAAATCCCTCTGGGACATTCTTAATACTGCTCTGACACCAACATGCACCAGTTTGGGTATGACATGCTGACAATGAGGAAATGGCAGCAACTTTCTCTCAGAGCAGGTTCAATAAGATGAAATCAGAAGACATATTATCCTTTGATCTGTGAAAAATCCAGGATCACTGACTACAGAAGACTGGCTGTGACAACCATGATTAGGCAGAAGTAATAATAAGAAAGACTTTAGCCTAGGATTTGGCCTACAATCTGTACAAGAACCAAAAACTGTAATTCCAGAGGTCTGACTGAGACAACTGCAAATGAGCAGAACTTCTGGAAACATAATGAAAAACGTTAATTTAGGCTTTGTCCTGGGATCAGTGCAAACACCAAAACCACCAATTACAGTAGACTGATTAAAACAACAGTGTTGGAACAGAACTTCTAAAACTGTAAAGAAAGACTCTATCCTAGGCTCCATCCTTGACCTGTGCAAATACCATGATCTCTAGTTACAAAGGCCTGATTTTATCAACCACAACTGAGCAGAAATTTTCCAGACACCACATAAAGACCTACGGAGGGGGAAAGAGCATGTACAAAGCCTGTAGTTATTCCCATGACAGTATGCTTCAAGAGTGGAGAAACCCTGTATCTCCTAGGCCAAAGGAATTCCCTCTCTAATCTTCCCAATATTACTGTGCTTTTGCAAAAGTGGGGGGGGGGGGAAAGGAAGCATAATATCTTTTATTCTTCTTATTTTGTTAGTTTTATTTTGGGCTCATGATTATTGCTTGGTTGTTGTCTGTATTGCAGTGATGTTTTTGGATATTTTGTCATTGTAGTTTTTGTTTTGTTTTGTTGTCTTTTGTTTTATTTTCTTTTGTCTATTCTTTTTTTCTTAATACTTAATTTTGTGATGTTTTTCTTCCTTGTCTCTTCTCTTAGATGGGCATCTTATGAATTTTTGTTTGTTTTTTGCTAATTCTGGGTTTTTCTTGTTTGTTTCTTTTGTTATGTTTTTAATTATTATTTTTCCCCTTCAAACATAACCACATAACTTGAATCATCTTGTTCTGCCTTATAAGTTGAGGGGGAAAATGAATGGTACCAAGACCAAACTGTTGTATGAACATTAAGTAGAAAAAAAGATCAGTCTTAAACACCAAATCCAAAATCAAAGACAACAGAATTGATACCCATTTTACAACAAACTAGAAACAGAGGGGTCCACTTATACTAGCTGCATAGGAGGAGGGTAAATGAGAGAAATATGGGATGCATGCTGGGAACAGGGTTGGAGTTAGGACAACACTGTTGGTGGAAATAACCTTGGTTCAATGCCACTATATACCTAAAATATTACTGTTAAAGATTAGTAATTCACTTTGGTCACAATGGAAGTTATTAAAAACAAACAAACAAACAAACAAAAACAAGGCAAGAGATCCTGAGAACCAATCCACACAACTAAGATGAATGGGAAAGGGTTTTGAAAGGGAAGTTTTGGGGAATTCTTGTCAGAGGGAGGTAGGTATACTAATTATGAACATGGTATTGGAATTATGTGAACAACAAACCATTATTAGCCATATTTTCAACCACAGATACTAAGTTAATAAATTAAAAAAAAGAAAAAAGACTTGATAAAAAAAAAAGTCATCACAGCCTTATATTGAAAGGCAATTCTGGCTTCTGTAATAAACTGTTGCAGCAGCTGTATATGTAGGGGACCCCAGGCCATTTGATCACTCTTTGTGTAACTTGCCGCTCCCAAAAAGTAATGCTTTTCTTTGAACTCATGCATATGAGACTATAATGTCTTATTTTTGAAAAAAAAAATAAAAACAAAAAGCGAAAAACAAATAATCTATTGACCATTTTCTTGGACTATTTATTTTATTACTTATTCATGACTTTCCATACATGAGCATGGAGACAAGTCATATCAGCCTCAGAGAACCCGGTATGAATAAAAAAAAATCTCACACTTACTATTCAATAAGAAATGAGAGGCCAGTAAGTGGCATAGCAGTGGGACATTTACCTTGCAAGCGGCTGACCTAGGACAGGCCTATGTTCAATCCCCCAGCATCCCACATGGTCCCCCAAGTCAGGAGCTATTTCTGAGTGCATAGCCTGAGCATCACAGGGTGTGGCCCAAAAACCAAAAAGCAAATTAGGAAGACTGCTTATCTGATATTTTATTATTGCAAACACAAGTGACTAATAAAGTATTATTCCTGCCTATCTTTTATTGGATTTGTCAATATTTCTCACAAAGAAATTTGGCAGTTGATAACTAGGAAAAAATAGGTAATAGATTTCATAAGTGAGAAAATCAATTCATTCTCTAACCTATTGAAAATTACTTCTGTTTCCTAATACCTTTTTATCCCATATAATAGTAATTTGTTGTACTACTTAAGATGTTAAGCAATGAGAATTGAATCATTCCATATTATGTGGGAATGAGATGTTATGAAAGAGAGGTGAAGGGAATGAAGAGATGATTCTGCAGTGGGGTGCTTGTCTCACACATGACTAGCCCAGGTTTAATCTCAGGCATCCCGTATGGTCTCATGAACCCAAAAAGAGTGAGTAGAGTGCATAGCCAGATGTAAATACTGAGCAATACTGGGCATGGTCCCCAAACAACAAAGAAG
This sequence comes from Crocidura indochinensis, assembly GCA_004027635.1. Classification (NCBI taxonomy): domain Eukaryota; kingdom Metazoa; phylum Chordata; class Mammalia; order Eulipotyphla; family Soricidae; genus Crocidura; species Crocidura indochinensis. Next base: position 27,598 of record PVKC010007074.1, read on the forward strand.
TGTTGGTATAGGGTTATAATGATAAGGCAGTGACTAAAGAATCAAGGCTATTTTATTCTAGCTATTTTTAAAGGATTAGGTGATTGATACAATGCTGAACGATACTCAGGGGAATAAACTTTTATTTGTTTGTCTTTGTTTTGGGGCCACACCTGTTGACAAATCACATCAGCCTCGGGTTACTCCTGACTTTGCACTCAGAAATCGCTCCTGGCTTGGGGGGCCGTATAGGATACCAGGGGATCAAACCCTGGTCCGTCCTAGGCTAGATCTGGCAAGGAAAACTCCTTACCCCTTGCGTCACAGTTCCGACCCCTTAGGGGATATTCTTGACTCTGTGTTCAGGAATGAACCCTGAAGATGCTCAGAGAATATGATTCATTTCTGGATATTCAGCACAGGCCAATCATATATAAAGTAAGCAATTTTAGTGCGTGATTTTACTTCATGTTTTATATATATATATATATATATATATATATATATATATATATATATATATTCTCAGAAATTTTGTATAACCAGTATCCTGGCTGCTCAATGTGAATAAAAATATTTTAGACACTATTTTGCAAGAAACAACTTTCTAAAAAGCTGCTTATATGCTGTACTCAATGAACTAAGTTTATATGATAAAGTATCAATGCTTTCCCTATAAGCACTTAAAAACCTGGAAGCAAGTCAGTTGTAAGACAAACCCAGTGTTGTAGGCTGGCATACTCTTTGATGTTAGTGACACATTAGATTAATCCTCAGACTTTCACTACAAGGACCCCAAGGTGCAACCTTTGGTAGGTAATGTTATTTTTTTGTTTCAAGAGGCAGAACTTTTAATTTCTTTTAGAGTTGTTGATTTTTATAGATTTATCATCATGGCTTGCTGGTTTACTGATTAATTCCATGAAGATTTCTTTCTGCTATGAATAGAAAAATGGGTGAATTAAGTGTATTTGATAATTGCAGAGTAGAAAAATACAATTTTATTTAAAAATAATTTATTATAATTTTATTATTATTAGGAGCCCCTTTCTCAATTTGCATGTTAAATGGATCTAATCATATTCGTGTTTTTGTATTAATTCCTAAAAGAACAGATATTTTTCTATTGAACCTGAGTACTCTCTCCATATAAACATATTTATAAATTTTCTTCAAAAATCAGTAAATAAGAGCAGTTATGCCCTTTATGTTGATTTATTCAAATTTTATTGCATACATCATAAGTTTCATTATAGGTCAAATGAATTATTTATTGAGTTTTTGCTTTGTTTGAGGCATACATATGCTCAAGCATTTAGCTCAATCCCTATATCCTAAATGCTTTAATAAAAATGCTGCCTTTATTTGATACTTGATAATAAGATTTTGCTGAATTCAAAAATATGTGGGGTCACAGTTGTAATAGTCATGACAATAAGAAGATCATAAAATTGTCAAGATGATTTTTCTGTATGTAAATGATACTAAATACACCTTTATAGTTTAAGTATTTTTCCAGGGTGCATACACTTCTCTAATAGGTAAATTATAAGAACTATCTGAAAATACAACACTTTGATACATTTCAAATAGAAAGCAATATGATCTCATACTGATACAAGACCAGCCTACAAGGACAAAGTTAAAAGTAAGACAAGTAATGGCTTAAATGGATTATTTCACGCAGTGTTAAGCAACCTGAAATTAATAGAGCCCATACTTAAACCACACCATGCCAATGCTTATTAGGAATGACTGTCAGCCTAAGACTACACTTAGCATGCACACTGGAGAGAAGCTCTCCATCAAATCTGAATCACTGTGCTGAGTAAGCACACGTCTGTGGTTTAAGTATCTTTCTAGATGCAAAATAGTAACAATCTGCGTCTGGTAAACAGTTTATATTAAGCATGTGTTTTGCTTTTCATTGACTGTTCCTGTGTACAGTCAGAATTCTTGACAACTCATACATAAGTGCTGTGCTCCTGGCTCACACTCGTTGTCCCCTCTAATTATTGCCCTCTCCTTCTCCCTTCACATTAAATCCTTGAGTTTTGTCTCCCCTAATTTACCTCTAATTCTTTTCCACTCCATTGCAAAATTTTTCTGCCCTTATAGTTCCACTAAAACTGCTGTTTCCAAAGTCATCTCCACTTTCTTCTTCCTTCTTTTGTCTTTCTTCTTTCTTTTCTTTCTTTTTTTTTCTTTTTGGGTCACACCCGGCAGTGCTCAGGGGTTACTCCTGGCTCCATGCTCAGAAATTGCTCCTGGCAGGCACGGGGGACCATATGGGGCACTGGGATTCGAACCGATAACCTTTTGCATGAAAGGCAAACACCTTACCTCCATGCTATCTCCCGGGCCCCTCTTTTTCTTTCTTTTTCTCCTTTTATTTCTTCATACTTTCTTATTTTTTTCACCTTTTCTTTTTTCTTTCTTCATTTTTCCCTCCTTTCTTTCTTTGCTTTTTCTTTCTTTACTTCTTTCTTTCTTCTTT
>PVKC010007075.1:0-30087 GCA_004027635.1 Crocidura indochinensis
TCTAACGGAGGTAGGGAGGACGAGTTCTCTCTCCTCCAACTCGGAGAACGCGTCTACCACCCAGTAACCAGCGGTTCTGAGGTGAATCGGCGAGTGAACAGCTCACGGATAGTCAGACTTGTGGAAATATCAGCTTTATTCGGTGGAAATAACTGAGGTCCAATGACCCAGCGTCAGTTCCAACCCAAAAAGCCCCCAATCCTTCCACAGACTTCTCTTTTATACATTAGAGTCAGGTACCACCCTAGGGTAGGGGCAGAAAGCCAGGTCCCACTCTAGAGTAGGGTCCAATCACTGATCAGGGTAGGATCAGGGTGGGTCCAGAAAGCCAGGTCCCACCCTAGAGTAGGGTCTAATCACTGATCAGGGTAGGATCAGGGTGGGTCCAGAAATGTTTATACATAGAAATTCCAAATCATGATAAGATTAGAAATGTTTACATATGCAACAGGAGACAATGACCAAAGCATTGGATATAGTCAAATGTATGAGAATCAAGTCATTTCCTCTCACCTGAGCTCTATTGCAATGAATGAGCAAGTAGTGGTAGAGAAGAGAAAAATTTCCCAGTGCTCCTAGGACAGTTTGTGATAAGATGATGGCTCCTAATATTCTATGTTCAAAGTGTGTTTTCTCTGTCCATACTCTGACATCTGAGACAGGGCAGCAAGCATTCCTCCCAGAATTATGGCTCATTATTCTTTTGATTCTAAGCATAATTTTGTTTCTGTGCTCTTGCGGGGCTTGAGCAGATTCTGATTGACTAATATTTCAATTTTGGAGAAGTTCAGCTGAAAATTGCAGCTTATTTAACTGCAGAAATAATGGTCTCTATTGGAGGGGTCAGGAATCATGTTGTTTAACAGATATCACACTTTATGTACAAATCAATGACAGTATACAATATATATTGTCAATGTACATCGAAGCAACATACAAATCAAGAGCCCTACACAAGGCAGTATCATTCCTGAACTGGTACAAGATTGTAAGAGGCAGAACGAAATGAAGACAAGTTCCATTGATTTTTATGGGATATGACAGATGGCTCTTCATGGGAGTAATGTCATGTAACAGATAAGCATCAGGAAGAAGGACTATTGACTAGAGAATACACTGAAACTGCGATCCTGTTAGAAATAAAGCAAATCAGGACTGGAGCAGGCACAGTGGTAAGGCACTTACCTGTGTTGAAACAGGATGGATTCTGTTCTAATACTCGGTATCCATATGGTTCCCTGACACAGGAGCAATTTCTGAGTACATAGCCAGTAGTAAGCCCTGAGTATCACTGGGTGTGACCCAAATGTCATTAGAAAATGAAATCGAATAATTCAATCTCATTTAAAGGATTGTATTTCTAAACATATCTATGTATAATTATTTAAATTACAATGTTTTAAAAATAGGTAAAAGCAGAAAGCAAAGGAAAATTTCAACACTTGTACACTAGATACTCTATTGGATACATTTTTGAACTAAATTTAAATATACATAATAAAATATACATAATAAATTTTTCATTAAGAGAGCATTATTCCTGAACCTCAATCACAGCTAATTAAAGGCTAATAACATATAAATAAATTTATTGAAAAATTGATTTTTATCAATCCAGATCTAATAACAGAGGACAGGAGGAAAACAGAAAAGCAGGGTGGAGAGTGAAAAAGGAGGCAAAAAGAGAAAACGAAGATCCCGTGTTAAACCAAATACTGAAAATTATGACTGTAGTGTTACCGGAAAATTCAACCACACAGTATCTCAGACAATTTTTGTTGCTCTGATAATGCTAATTTTTTGGAAACAAGATATGATAATAAGTGTACAGACTCACATTTTTGGATCCAGAAGTGGAGAATTAGACTGGGTACTGGGTAGCCGAGTAGATGAATTTTTTCTCTGGAGCCAATGAGGATTTCTTAGGGCTTAGGGTGCAAGTGGACACAACCACAACCCTTGTGTGCACAGAAAGTCAAAATGACTCAGCAGCCTTGAGGTTCCTCGTTTACCTCAAAGCTCATGTTCTCAGGTTTTTCTCAATCCTACCTTAAAAAAGATCAAATCAACTGAGCAACTAGTCACCAAAACTGATCTCTGAATCTGTCTTTGACCCTTTCATGCGTGAAATGTTCCTTCTCTCATTTTCACAGATCAATAGCTCTGATCATATTCATTAAACCACATTTTATCACTAGGACACGATTCCTACAATTATTAAGTGCATGATATACCTACAGGGAAATTTAGCACTTTTTATCCAAGGAAAATATGATAGTCAGACACATATATAGTTTCTCTAATGATGCACTCATGTTGTTATTTATTTAAGGGCCACAGGGGCACACTCAAGATTTACTTCTGGCTCTTTGCTAAGGTATCACTATTGGAATTGCTTCAAAGAGCTATGTGGCAAGCCTGTGATCAAAACTGAATCAGTCAAGTGCTGTAAGGAATTTCTTCCCCAACTCCCTTATCTAAGATTCCTTTTGGGATGTTAATCCCACCTATATGATCACACCCACCCACACAAAATAAAAAATAAAAGTTGCTGGCTTGGGTGTGGAGAAAGAGAGATAGATAGATAGATAGATAGATAGATAGATAGATAGATAGATAGATAGATAGATAGATAGAGAGAGAGAGAAAGAGAGAGAGGGGGGAAGCAGCAAAAGCCTGAGAGAGAGGGTTAGCAGAAAGCTTAGCAGAGAAGTATATGTGAGGAAATGCAAATGTGGACAGGGCCATGGAATAAAAGTAAGCTGACTTTGATGAATCTTTAACTGACTACTATGAATTATTTCTCCTCTGATATCCTTTGTCTTCAGACCCATTACTTTAGGGGTGGTGCCTGGGGCAGCCTCACCTAACATATGGACTTTTGACTTTATATTTTATATTTTAATCCACAAAGTGCAAGGCAAGTACCCTACATATTGAGCCAGTGCTCTGAGTCCAAGGTGCACTCATTCTTATATTGGATATGAGCATGGTGGCTCTGAACTACCCCTTACATGCCATCACAATTTTATCTATGATTCCTGTGTTGCAGTGAGACAAATAAATCTGCTATTGACAAAGTTTGGCACTTAAATTTCTCATTGCACCACCACTGACTCTGGCACAAAATCTCCCTTTTTCAGGATCAACTGTACCTACAAATGTTACAGGGACTGTTCTATGGACTGGGCCCCTCAGGGGAAGGAATTATTCCCCCCCAATCTGTTCTGTGCCTCTAGATCTGTTTCTGCCACAGCCGTGAGCACTTAGTCTTCATTTCCTGAATGGATGTACATGGAATCTATTATGCTGAGTGAAATAAGTCAGAGAGAGAGAGAGAGAGAAAATCGCAGAATGGTTTCACTCATCCATGGGTTTTAAAAAAAGAAAGATGTTCTTGCAATAATAATGTTTAGACACAAAGAGAGAATGGCTCGAAGTTACAGCTCACCTCATGAAGCTTACCACAAACAGAGTTGAGTTTAGTAGGAGAAATAACTACAGTTTGAAGTATCCTAATAATGAGACTGTATGTGGGAAATAGAAAGTGTGTCTAGTGTACAGGCAGGGGTAGGGTGAGGAGGAGGGAGATTTGGGACATTGGTGATGGGAATGTTGTGCTGGTGATAAAGTGTTGAAACCCAAACACAAATCATGTATGTGATGAAGGTTTTTAAATAAAATAAAAGAAAAGTAAAGAAGAAATAAGTATGAGTGAGAGAGAAAAAAAGCAGAATGATCTCACTCATCTATGGGTAATTTCATGTAACAACTAAAGCATCCGGAAGAAGAACTGTTGACTAGAGAATACACTGAAACTGTGATCCTGTTAGAAATATAGCAAATCACTACTGGAGCAGGCACAGTGGTAAGGCACTTGCATGTGGCTGATCCAGACTAGATTCTGATTAGATACCCGGCATCCCATATGGTCCCCTAACACAGGAGCAATTTCTGAGCCCATAGCCAGGAGTAATCCCTGGGTGTGTATCACTGGGTGTGACCCAAATATCATTAGAAAAAATAGAATAAGTCAATCTCATTTAAAGGATTGCATTTTTAAAGATATCATGTATAATTATGTAAATTATAATGCTTTAAAAATAGTCAAGATCAGAAATCAAAGGAAAATTTCAACACATGTACACATATATTATCTTTTCAGATACATTTGTTAACAAATTTATTAACATACATAATAAAGTTTTTAATGAGAGCTTTATTACTGCACTTCAGTAACAATTAATGAATAGCAGTTTGTTTATAAATAATTAATTAAAAAACTGTATTTTTTATCAATCCAGATCTAAAAACAAAGGAGAGGAGGAAAACAGAAAAACAGGGTGGAGAGTGAAAAAGGAGACAAAAAAAAAAGAGAGAAAAGAAGATTCCATGTAAAACCAAATGCTGAAAATTATGACTGTAGTGCTACCGGAAAATTCAACCACACAATATCTCAATTTTTTGTTGCTCTGATACTGTTAAATTTCTTGGAAACAAGATATGACAATAAGAGTACAGACTCACATTGTTGTATCCAGAAGTGACGAATTAGACTGGTTGCTGGGTAGCCGAGTAGCTGATTTTTTTTTCTCTGGAGCAAAAGAAGATTTCTTAGAGCTTAGGGTGCCCTTGGACGCAAACACAACCCTTGTGTGCACAGAAAGTCAAAATGACTCAGCAGCCTTGAAGTTCCTCATTTACCTCAATGCTCTTGTTCTCAGGTTTTCTTCAATCCTACATTAAATAAGTTCAAAGCAACTGAGCAACTAGTTCCCATACTAATCTCTGAAACTGTCTTTGTACCCTTCATGCCTGAAATGTTCCTTCTCTTATTTTCACTAATCAATAGCTTGGACCATATTCATTAAGCCACATATTTTCACTAGGACACGATTCCTACACTTATTAAGTATGATATACCTACAGAGAAATTTTGCACTTCTTATCCAAGGAAAATAGAATGATCAGATACATATAGAGTTTCTCTAATGATGTGCTCATGCTGTTATTTATTTGGGGGTCTCAGGGGCACAATCAATATTTACTTCTGGCTCCTTGCTAAGGTTTCACTATTGGAATTGCTCAAAGAGCTGTGTGGCAAGCCTGTGATCAAAACTGAATCAGACAAGTGCTGTAAGGATTTTTCCCCAACTCCCTTCCCTAAGATTCCTTTTGAGATGTTAATCCCACCTATATGATCAGACCCACCCACAGAAAATAAAGAATAAATTTGGCTGGCTTGGGTGTGGAGAAAGAGAGAGAGTGAGAGAGAGAAAGAGAAAGGAGGAAGCAGCAAAAACCTGAGAGAGAGGGTTAGCAGAAAGCTTAGCAGAGAAGTATATGTGAGGAAATGCACATGTGGATAGGGCCATGGAATAAAAGGAAGCTGACTTTGATGAATCTTTAACTGACTACTATGAAATATTTCTCCTCTGATATCCTGTGTCTTCAGACCCATTACCTGAATGATGCTGCCTGGGGCAGCCTCACCTAACATATGGACTTTTGACTTTATATTTTAATCCACAAAGTGCAAGGCAAGTACCCTATACATTGAGCAAGTGGTCTGTGCCCTAGGTGCACTCATCCTTAACTTAAAAATGAGCATGTTGGCTCTGAACGACTCCTTATATACCATGACTAATTTATCTATGATTCCTATACTGCACTGAGACAAATAAATTTGCTAATGACAAAGTTTGGCACTTAAATTTCTCATTGCACCATCACTGACTCTGGCACAAAATCTCCCTTTTTCAGGATCAAATGTACCTACAAGTGTTACAGGGACTGGTCTATGAACTGGGACACTCAGGGGAACAATTGTTCTCCAACCAGTCTGTTCTGTGCCTCTAGATCTGTTTCTGCCACAGCCATGAGCACTTACTCAGACTTCATTTTCTGAATGGATTCTGCTTCTCAGGTTGACATACACAGCAGATGTCCTCACTTCTTGCTGCTAAGAGTGTGGGTTCAGAAGCTACTGTGAATGCCTTTGTATCCAATGCCTGTGGGAGTGAACTGGCCAAGTCTGATATAGGTTTGTGTGCAGTGACCTCATCTCCCTGCAGAAATGCAATTATCACTTCTTCTGAAGTGGCAATGAGGGGGATGCCTGGGCAGATGGGACATTTTAAGAAAACTTTTTGGAAATTGTTAATTGCCTACAACTATGACAATTTCTACAATTTGTCTACAATTGAGACTTTGTGTAGGGATATTTGTGGTGTTTTGGTAAAAACTTCTGTTATTCAAAATCCCAAAAAAGAAAAACTTTCAGAGTGGTAGAGAGGAGGGTGAAATTGAATCCACATCAACTTCTTGTATGCACAAAATATACACCAAAGTTTGTACATAATTATGACATCTGTCTATAATTTTATAAGAGAATATGCTGCAGTCAGAATATAAAATAAACAAGACATTCCAAGAAGTTTTCCTGTATTTTTCTGCTCAAAATAACAGAGGTTTCAAACCAAACCCAAGGGGTCTTATTTATGTATGGTCATATCCACCTTTTCGCAAATGTTCAGATATGGAAACTCATATGTCACACAGATATGCAAGATAGTAAATAACCTGTGCTTCGCATGGGCAAAGAATTGGCTCTACTCCACATATATTCCCCAAATATAATGATGTTACTGAATCTTTTAGGATAATTTTTTTTGTGTGTGGTTTTTGGGTCACACCCAGCAGTGCTCAGGGGTTACTCCTGGCTCCATGCTCAGAAATCGCTCCTGGCAGGCACAGGGGACTATATGGGGCACCGGGATTCGAACCTATGACCTTTTGCATGAAAGGCAAACGCCTTACCTCCATGCTATCTCCCGGGCCCCAGGACAATTTTTTGAGCTTTACAATTCTTTGAACTTCTCCAATGAGGCCAGGCAGGTACCCCTTTATCTCTGTTTAAAGGCACAGCACCCAAAACCACACAGACACCCTCCATAGAGGAATCGCCCAACTCCACAAATGCAACCTTTGACTGTCAATTCACCAAGTTTCTCAGCCACATGTTACCTGGAGCATGAGACCACATACCTGAGGAGACACCACCTCTAGTTTTCTTACAGTGCTGACTTACTAGAATCACAACCAATGCAAAGTGAGCAAAACATTAACACAGAAAACTCAACTAATATCAAGAGTTCCATAAATTCCCAATGGCTTTTCTAACACTATGTGTGATATACAGAAGTTGTCAAAACACGAATTTTCTGATCTAAATGTTGATGAACAAATCAATTTTTGATGTACATTCAAGATGAAATTCGTTCTTTTGTACCTGTATCAGGACTTGATTGGTGCTGGGACACTGGGACATTGGTAGGAGGAGGTCATATTTAGTTGATATTGGTGTCGAGCATTATCTTCATAATAAGATAATGAACCAGACATAGCAATGAGTGATGTTGTGACTCTCATATGAATGTCAAGTATTCCTATAACATATTTTTCAATTTATTTCATATATTTTCTAGAAATTAACATTCTTGATTCCTTTACATCGCTACATTCCTCTAAAATAATAATCAAGAGATTTTTTCTTGTATAGTATGTGCTTCAACTAAATGTAAAATTCAAATGAATTGTAATAATATTATAATATAATCATAATGATAATTTGTAATTTTATAAGGAATTAATAGTTATTTTTGTTATTGGTCCATTATAAAGGGTAGTTCCTCATTTATGTAAAAGACCTTAGCTTAAATTTGTACGTGTGTGTTCTTTTATATGGTTTCATGGTGATTATAATAAAACTACATACACTGGGTAATTTATTAACAATTAAATATTTTTCTCACAAGAACAAGCTAGGTATCTTAAGAGAAAACTTTCAGGATATTCAAGATTTGGTAAGGTGTCGAAGGTATTTCACCAAGAGCTGGGCTTAATTCTATCTTTTTTCTTAGGGATTACTCTTGATGGGCTTCAAGAATATTGATGAAAATTCAAAGCTGGGTTGTTTCCCTGCAATGAAGTATGTTGTAAGCTACACAAACTTTCTGGTCTTCATTTTTTATGCAATGACTTTAAAACAGTTGATCATAACACAATTCATTCCAGTCTATGGCAGTGATGTGCACATACATAACAAAAGATGTGAAATGGTTTTAGTGGACTTAACACCCATATCTCATGATAACTTTCACAATCATCTCTAGTACAAATCAGGATATTATGTAATATGATGATTTTTTAGGATGTGCATTTGAACTCCAACCTGTTTAAACTTCTAAAGCAACAGTGTTTGAAGTTGCTGCAATTGTGATGAAACGTATAGTGGGATCAGAATACTTTATGGACCCTCCTAGACCCACGGATATACCATGCTATACAGAGACAACACTCAAATATCTTTTATTATGACTTTGTGCATATTACTGATACATGGCTTGTTCTTAAAATTCTAAAATTTTGGGGAAAAGGAATATTTGCTATAACTGAACAGTGTTCAGAAATTTAAGTAATAACTAGGTGTTTTTATAACCATGGGAAATCTTAGTTATGATCATGGCTAATGGATGTCTGAATACAGTGCCATCATGTTTTATAAGCAGAAGCTACATATCAGTATAAAATTCAGAGATGATGCTTCTGACATTAATAAATTAAATATTTTCATAAGTATATTGAGCCAAACACATTTTAAGGAGGAGTGATTTGTAAAAATACACAAAATCACTCACAAGAACAATGATACTTCGGGTGTATGATCTCAGCTGAGGATGAGGGGAAAATCATCACTGTGAATTTGTTGGATTCTTTGTCCCTATACAGGAAGAAAATCATTAGGCCAATGTTCCAGACTATCTGCACTGTACAAAATTTCAGTGAATGCAATTTACATAATTTATACTGGATCAGAGATATTTTCAGTGTATGGCACATACCAAAATTCCCATTCTTATTTGATGATGCCTTGTGATGCCTTTCTAGCTCCATTTACTAGATATACACACTATGTCCAGAGAAAAATAAATTATGAAACATGTGTGGATCCAGAAACGTAAAACAGAGAAAATGGAATAATATACGGATTTGAATTTCAAGTCTTCGCAGCAGCAGTTCCTGGGGATAATCATAGTGTACTGGAACACACTCAAGAGGCTGTAGTTTCCATTGGACACACTAATGCCCAGTCTATAAATATAGGATAAATGGTGGCATCCTAAATCCTGAAGAACTGTTTCATCACATATGATGCCATTGTTTGGGAGAGGACTCCTTTTAACAGGACTAAGAGTTAGCAATTATCAGATACATTAGTATGAATCTATGACTCTTAGCTGGGCTCCAATGCAGTGAAGGAGTAGAAAATAAAGAGAGAAACTTCCCAGTACACTAAGTAGTGTCTGTGACCACATGATAGCCATACTCTCAGGTCTCTGAATGATTTTCTCTCAGTCTATACACTGTCATTTAAGAGTGGGCAACAACTATCTTCTGAGCAAAAGGAATCTTGATAGATATTTGAGCCCAATCGTTTTATTTGTGCTTTTGTGACGTAGCCTATTATCTATTCTTCACTCACTCTTCCTGTTCTGGAGGAAAGTGAATGTGTGTTTATTTACGTCTAAGCATTTAAAGATCACTTTTGAAAAGGTCACATACAGTATTTGGTACTAGGGTTAAAATTCTTGGCAAAAAGTATAAAAGTAATGTTACAGGAATACTGTCATACCATGCCTAATCGTGAGAGACTTCAACAGGTAGAATAAGATGGAGGCAAATTCCTTTGATATTTCTTGGATAGTCAGGTATTAAATGATGTGCTTTTAACTGGGTGTTATATCTATGTAATAGCAAGACCAGGAAGTAGAAACATCAATATGAAAATTAACTGAAAATATCTAATACTCTTAGAAGAGAAAATGTACACATTGTATATATACACAGCAACATTTTAATGGATTTTGAAATAAACTTGATGCTATGTTATAAAATTATTTAGATAGAAAAAGAGCATTTTCTTGGAATATTATTTAGAATGCATCTCATAATTCATGGTAAATATGTGCCGTAAATTTGAGTGAGAATTATTTCAAAATAAAAGTTAGGTCTCATCCATCAAGACATAGCTACTTAGAAGATAAGGAAAATCAAAATAAAAAAGCAGAAGATTGGAGAGAGTAAGATCAGGGAGAAAGAGAAAGTGATGATGTCCAGAAACATACCTTCATAAAATAAAGAGGATAGAATGCATTGAAATAAAGACAGATGCTCAGACCAATGGAATAGACTTTAGTATTCAGAGAATGTACCCGAGGTATACAAATGACTAATCATTTATAAAGGGGCAAGAAATCAAAAATGGAGCAAGGAATTCCTCTTGGAAAAGTGGTGATGGCACAACTGGTAGCCACTTGCAAAAAATCGAACAATGACCACCATATAACAGCAAGAACAAAGGTCAAATCCAAATGAATTAAAGACCTTGATATCAACCCTGAAACCAAAAAGTATATAGAACAATATATAGGTAAAACACTACGTGAAACTAAACTAGGTGCCTGCCCATTGATTTCCGACTGTGAGAAACTGTGAGTGTTTTCTGTGCCTCTTTTTCTACTGTCCTGTCTCCTGAAACTCTCAGAAGTGGGCTGAAAAGGGACCAGCAAAATCGCTCTCCTGGTGGCTCGTTCAGGCTCAGTTGAACGCTAAGGAACTGAGTCCAAAAGTGAAAATCTACTATCAGCACTAATTTGCAGAAAGGCAGGTCCCTGTTTGTGATGTCAAGCTATGAAAATCTGAGCCTGACAGTGATTCCCGACTATGAGAAACTGGTAACAGAAACGGAGTATAGAATTAGTACTCTTGAAGATGAGATACATAACAACTCCATACAGCAGAAGAGATTCAAAAAAAAAACTTAAAGCAAACGAACAGGCAATGAAAAAATTAGTGAAAAAATGTGAAAAGATGAAAATAGAAACCTATGATAAGCTCAGTAGAAACAACTTAAAAATTATTATAATCCCAATCACCAGGAAGAAAATCTCCGGCATGATTCAAAGGTCAAGAGCATCATTATAAAACTGCTGTTTTCAGTCATAGGAAGTTCTCTGAAAGAAAAGCTTTACACAATGTTTCAATTAAATTATTTACTAAACAAATAAACAAATAAGAAAAAAAACTACTCGAGTAATAGAATACATGCAATCAAATCCTGCATGTCCAAAGAGTACCAACTAACAGAGTCCCCAGAAAAAAATCCAAGTCACATCCTAATCACAATTACAAATCCCACAGATAGATACAGAATTCTGAAAGCAGCAAGATCAAAAAGGGAATTACATTCAAGGGAAAATTTTTGATATTTACAGCAGACTTGTCACCAGTAACACTCAAGGCCAGAAGGCAGGGGTGGGACATAGTGACAAAACTCAATGAAATAAATGCTTCGCCTAGAATATTGCATCAGGAAAATTCACTTTAAGGTTTGAAGGAAGTATACATGGCTTCACAGACAGACAGCAGCTCTGAAGCGTTACAGACTCTAAAACAGCCTTAAAAGAAAAACTGAAAGATCTACTTTAATACAAGACTGACCAACAGACACACCAAACTTCGATGTAAAGATTGCTCTAAATCCCATGACAAATCTTTCTCTCAATGTCTATGGAATAAAAGCACCTGTTAAGAGACACAGAATGGCTAAGTAGATCAAAAAACTCAATCCAACCTTCAGCTGCCTACAGGAAACACCCATGAATATTCAGAACAAATATAGATTCAAAATAACAGGCTGGAGGAAAATTATCCAATATAACAACACCCATAAAAAAGCTGGAGTGGCCATACTTATATCAGATGATGTGAACTTTATACTCAGAAAGTTTGTAAGGGACAAAGATGGACATTTTTTATCAATCAAGGATATGTACAGCGGGGAGAAATCACTCTCCCAAAAGTATATATGCACCCAATTATGGGTCAGAAAAATATTTAATACAATTGTTGACAAATATGAAACCAGAGAGAGATGCTACCAAAAAAGAAAATTACAGAACAATATCCCTTATGAACACAGATGCAATGATACTCAACAAAATCCTGGCAAATAGGATGCAATGCCTCATCAACAAGATCATTCATTATGATCAAGTCAGTTTAATCCCAGGAATGCAAGGATGGTTTAACATTTGTAAATCTATCAACATCTGTAAATCCATCTAACACAACATCAACAGCAAGAAAAATGAAAATCACATGATCATATAAAAAGATGCAGATAAAGCATTTGATAAGACCCAACACCCATTCTTGATCAAAACTCTCTGCAAAATATGGAATGAAAGAAACATTTCTCAATATAGTTAAGGCCATCTACCACCTGACAGTGGAAAATTAAAGGATTTAACAGACACTGAGAATAGCAATACTAGCAGAATCACAGAGTTGGAGAAGCACATAGAAGTACTCAAAGAAAAACTGCAAACCAAAAATGACAAGGAAAACAATAGGGAAATAAGAGGCAGGCACTGGAAGGCAAAGTCCAGTACATAATGACCAAAGATAAAAGAAATAATCTAAGAATTGTAGGTATACTAGAAGGGAAGGAAAGAGTGAAAGGGGAAGTACAAGTAGTTAGGGAAATAATAGATAAAAAAAATTCCTCACCCTTTGGAAAGAGGACTCAGTGCAAATCCAGGAAGTAAAATGAGTCTCCAATAAAATAGACTCTAATAAACCAACACCACGACATATAGCAATCCAAATAGCAAAAATAAAAAGAGAGAGAGAAAGAGGAACTCCTTAAAGCAATAAAGGAAAAAAACATCAAGAACAAAGAAAGGGTCATAAAAAATTAAACCAGATATCAAAGTTGAAACAATTCAAGCAAGAAGACAGTGGAATGAAATATTTTAAAAACTGAATGAGTCGGGTGGTGGCGCTGGAGGTAAGGTGCCTGTCTTGCCTGCACCAGCCTAGGATGGACCGTGGTTTGATCCCCTGTTTTCCCATATGGTCCCCCAAGCCAGGAGTGACTTCTGAGCGCATAGCCAGGAGTAACTCCTGACCGTCACTTGGTGTGACTCAAAAAAAAAAAACAAAAACAAACAAAAAGATAAAGAAATTAAAAATTGGGCTGGGCGGTGGCACTGAAGGTAAGGCACCTGCCTTGCCTGCGCTAACCTTGGACAGGCCGTGATTTGATCACCCGGTTTCCATATGGTCCCTTAAGCCAGGAGCAACTTCTGAGCACATAGCCAGGAGTAATCACTGAACGTCACCTGATGTGGCCCAAAAACAAAAAACAAAAACAATAAAAGACTGAATGAAATAAATTTCTGGTCTAGGGCACAATACCCAGCAAAACAAACATTCATATTGGATGGTATCCTAAAAGCATTCTCAAACAAAAACGATCTTGCATTATATGTGCAAACATAACTGATTCTAAATGACCTATCAGAGATTGTAACAAACCCCCGCTTGTAACAACAACCACCCTACACAACACAACTGCACAACAGCCCTCTCTGTCAATAATCTCCCTAAATGTTAATGGATGAAACTCTCCCATTAAAAGACACATAGGAGAGAACTGGATTAGAAAACATAAAACAGACTTCTGATGCCTGAAAGAAACAGACCTACAAGTACAGGAAAGGCTAGAATAAAAGGATAGAAATCAATTTTTCAGGCCAATGGAAAACAGAAAAGAGCAGGGACAGCCATTCTTATATCAGACCAAATTCCAATCAAACTCAAAAAAGTGATCAGGGACAAAGGGGGACATTAGTGATCAGGGGAACACTAGATAAAGAGGTACTGATCAATATTTATGTACCTAATATAGAGTCATCAAAATATGTGAGGTAATTGTTCGCTCACTAGAGAAACACATGAAGGGAAATGTAATAATAGTAGGAGATCTCAACACTCCACAGTCACCACAGGAAGATCCACCAAACAGAAAAATAGTAAAGAAATAAGAACCCTAAATGAAAAATTAGAAGATCTAGGGCTAATCGACTTATATAGGCCTTCCACGGTGAGAACACAGAATACACATTCTTCTCAAGCCCTCATGGAACCTTCTCCAGAAAAGATCATGTCTTGGGATAAAAATCTAACTTATATAAGACCATAAGTGTAAGGATCATCATAAGCACCCTATCAGATCACTATTCAATTGAGGTCGAGGTCAAAATTAAATGCAAGGAGAAGCAATAGAGAAAAACTAGTACCTGGAGATTAAACAACATGCTGCTCAATAACAGCTGGATCAAAGAGAAACTCAAGGAATAAATAAAAAGATTCCTTGAGATAAATGACAACAAAGAGACAACTTGTCAAAAAAATTGTGGGACACAGCAAAAGCAGTATTTAGGGAGAAACTCATAGCAATACAGTCCTATGTCAAGAAAATGACAAAACCAATAGTTTAAAGGATCATCTCAAGGAATTGGAAGAACAGCAGCAAAGAATCCAACAAAATCAGAGGAAAGAAATAATATAAACCAGAGCAGAAATAAACAACATAGAAACTAAGAAAACAATACAAAAATGAATGAGTCCAGGAGCTAGTTTTTCGAAAAAATAAACAAGGTAGAAAAACCACTGGCAAAACTCACCAAAAAACGAAGGAAAACACCCAAATCAGTAGGAGGACACATGAAAAGGGAGAGATAACAACAGAACGCCAAGAAATACAACATATCATGAGATTATATTATGAACAACTATACTCAGTTAAGCTGGAGAACCCAGTAGAAACTGACAGATTCCTGGAAAAATACCATCTTCCGAGACTGGATAAGGAAGACCTAGATAGCCAAAACATACCAATCCCTTCAGAGGAAATTGAGGATGTAATTAAGAAACTCCCTAAGAACAAAAGTCCAGGTCCAGGCAAATTCTATCGAACATTCCGAGAAGACTTACTACCACTTTTTCACAGGCTCTTCCAAAACATCAAAGAAACAGGAATCCTCCCCAACTCCTTTTATGAGGCTAATATCACACTCATTTCCAAAGATGGCAAAGATACCACGAAGAAAGAAAACTGCAGACCATTCTCACTAATGAATATAGATGCAAAGATTCTAAACAAAAGTTTAGCAAACCGAATCCAGCACTTTATCAAAAAGATCATACAACTTGAACAAGTGTGTTTCATCCCAGGAATGCAAGGTTGGTTCAACATATGCAAATCAATCAACATCAAACATCAAATCAACAACAAGAAAGATAAAAATCATATGATCCTATCAGTCAAAGCAGAGAAGGTGACAAAATCCAACACACTTTCATGTTGAAAACACTCTGCAAAATAGGGTTAGAGGGAACCTTCTCAAAATAGTTATAGCTATCTATAAAAAGCCCACAGGCAACATTATCCTCAATGGGGGAAAAGTAGAAGCATTTCTACTGAACGCAGGAACTAGACAAGGCTGTCCACTCTCTCCACTCTTATTCAATATAATCTTAGAAGTCCTAGGAATAGCAATCCGACAAGAGATGGAAATCAAAGGAATCCAAATTGGGAATGAGGACCTCAAACTATCTCTTTTTGCAGATGATATGATGATATACATTGAAAACCCTAAAGAGTTCACAGTAAAATTCCTAGAACAATTAACCAACACCACAAATTGGCTGGCTACAAAGTCAGTAGTAGTAGTGTTTCTCTACACAAATAATGAAGTTGAGGAGAGAGATATCAAAATACAACTCCATTTAAAATAGTATCAAAAAATATAAAGTACCTAGGAATCAACCTTACAAGTGAAGTGAAGGATCTATATCGGGGAAAATTCTAAACACTCCAGAAAGAAATTGAAGATGATCTAAAGAAATGGAAGAATATCCCATGCTCATGGGTAGGTAGAATCAACATAGTCAAAATGACTATCCTACCAAAACTACTATATAGATTCAATGCAATCCTGATTCAAATTCAGACAACATTCTTTAAAGAATTATAGCAATCCATCACAAAATTCATCTGAAACCACAAAAGACCCAGGATAGCCAAACACATATATAAAACAGGAAGATAGGTGGCATCTCTTTACCTAACCTTCAACTATACTATAAAGCCATAATGATCAAAAGAGTCTGGTACTGTAACAAAGACATGATTCAGACCAGTGGGTCAGTAAAGAATTGCCAGACATAAACCCCCAGTTATTCAGTCAACTAATATTTTACAAAAGAGCCATGAACTTGAAATGGAACAAAGAAAGTCTCTTCAACAAATGGTGTTGGTACAACTGGAAAACCACATGTAAGAATTTCAAAATTGACCCATTCCTCACTCCTTATACAAAAGTCAACTCAAAATGAGTCAAAGACCTTGAAATAAGACCAGAATATAGAGAGTTTATTGAGAATAAAATAGACAAAACAGTCAAATACCTATATATCAAAAAGGTCTTCGAGGACGGAGCACCAATGGCAAGACGTTTAGTGTCAAACATAAACAAATGGGACTACATCAAACTAAAAAAGCTTCTGCATGACAAAAGAAACCCTATTTAACACAAGAAGACAGTGAACTGACTGGGAAAAAATCTTTTCACTCGACATATCAGATAAAGGGCTAATATCCAGAATATACAAAATACTCAGAAAGCTGAGCCCCCTAAACCAAACAAAGCCATAAAAAATGGTAAGACGAAATGAAAGACATTTCTCTGAGGAAGACCGAAAGATGGCCAGCAAACACATGAAAACTTGCTTACCTTCACTCATCATCAGAGAAATTCAAATCAAGACAACTTAGTGAAGATGGCTCACATCACAAATAATGAGAACAACCTCTGCTGGCGAAGATGGAGTATGAAAGGCACTCTCATCCTCTGCTGGTGGAAATGCCCGCAAGTCCAACACCTATGGAGAACAGTCTGGAGAGTGCTAAAGGAACTCAGAATTGAGTTGCCATTTGATTCAGCAATTTCCCTCCTGTGTATCTACCCCCATGTCAGAAGGACATTCATCCCTAACTACGTGTGCACCCCACTATTTATTGTAGCACTCAGTATAATAGCCAATGCTTGGAATCAACCTCGATGTCCAACAACAGCTGAGTGGATCAATAAATGTGGTATCTATACATAATGGAATACTACATGGCAGTCAGAAATGATACAATCACAAAGTGGATGGACCTAGAACATATTATGTTAAGTGAAGCATGTCAGACGACGAAAGATAAACACAGAATGATAGCACTATTCTGAAGTATCTATAATAGGCACCAGATATATAACCAAAAGTCCACGATTAAAGAACAGGATGTAACAAGATAGAAACCTCAAACACTGTAATAATCAACATATACTGGGAAGTAGAGCCAAAAACAACGGGAAGACAAGCAACACAATCCCTGACTACACATAACATCATAAAGAAACCAGCAATGGCAGAAACAGCAGCATAGAGAGAACAGGTATGTAATTATCACTTTACTATAAGGCGCACAATATTTTACTAGGGGTCTTATACAGGAACACAGGTAAAGATTATGATGGGAAATTATTGACTCCAATGGAAATATTTCAAAACATTATAGTTGAATGTCTTAACTTTACCACATCTAAAATAACCTCTGTTTTTCTGCCCATAGGAGTTCTTGCATACAAAGGACTCTTGGATACAAAGAACTCTACCCAAGGTCTCCCTGCGAGGAGGCCACACCTCATGAGGAAATCTCAAAAACAATGGGGAAGCCTATACTACCATCATAAGTATAGACCTATATAACACTATCTCTTATACTGTTTCTCCCCAAATGTAATCTCCCGTATCACTTTCTCCTTTTTCCTTTGCTTTTTTTTTGCTTTTTTTCCCCTTGTTCTTTTTTTAATTTGTTTTGTTCTACTTTTGTTTTTTGATTTGATTTCTTTTGTGCTTCTTTTGGGTCACAGCCGGCTGTGCTCGGAGGGTGCTCCTGGCGCTGTGCTCAGAACTTGCCCCTGGAGGGTATGGGAGACATGTGGGTTGACGGGATGTGAACCACTGTCCTTCTGCAGGAAGGCTGAGCATACATATATATTAGTTTTTGTCATGGTTCTGTTTCATCTCTCCATCCCCAAATTCACCAACAATATAATGTAGCATCGCTTCTTCTGGCAAAGGCATATTAAAAATAGGGGAAATTTTACATGTAAAAACAAGCTTTTGGGGGCTGGGCGGTGGCGCTGGAGGCAAGGTGCCTGCACTAACCTAGGACGGACCAGAGTTCGATCCCCTGGTTCCCCATATGGTCCTCTGTGCCTGCCAGGAGCGACTTCTGAGTGAATAGCCAGGAGTAACCCCTGAGCATCACTGGGTGTGGCCCAAAAAACAAAAAAAAAAGTTTAAAAAAAACAAGATTTTATCTACCAGGGATAAGAACTTATACGTTTTTACAATACAGGAACATCTACTACCCTGAATATATGTCATGGGGAACCATCCTAGACTCGAGGAAATTAGGCACCAACTGTTCAGCCTTGACTCCTGGATCCCAGACAAGAAACTACAGAGTTCTCCACAACAGCTCCAGGAACCAAGTTCCCTTCAGGGCATTCATAATGTTGCTCTGATGCCAACATACGCCAGTTCTAAACTGATAACCTGACTACGAGGAAATGGGAACAACTAGATCTAAGAGCAAGTTATCCTTCCTCACCATCCAACGATAAGACAAAATCAGAAGACATGTCACCCTTTGATCTGTGCAAAAACCAAGATTGCTATAGACAGATGACTGGCTGTTACAACCAGGACTAGACAGTATGCATCACGGGACCAACAACAACAACAACAACAAAACGCTCTAACCTAGCTTTCAATCTACAATCTGTTCAACAAACCAGATCTCCAATTCCAGAGGTCTGATTGAGACAACCACAAGTGAATGGGTCTTCCAGAAACATAACAAAAGACTCTATCCCAGTCTCCATCCTAGGAGCAACATAATGACCAAGAACAACAACTACAGAAGATAAATTAAAATGACACTGAAGAAGCAAAACTGCTAGAATCACCAAGAATGCCTTCATCATAAGGACCATTCCTTAAGCGGCACAGTCAAAAGATCTCTAGATACAGAGGTCTGATTATACCAATCATGACAAAGCAGAAATCTTTCATACACCACAAAAAGCACCGAGGGGAGAGTAAATGTTCAAGCAAAGAGTCTATAGTTAATCCCATGACAGTATGCTTCAGGGATGGAGAAACCCTGTATCTCCTAGGCCAAGGGAATCCCCTCTATAATATCGCCAATAGTTACTGTGCCTATGTAGGGGGAAAAAGAAATAAAAGCACAAAATAATCATTTTTCCACATATATATTTATTGATTGATTGATTGTTTTTGACGTCCATATTTTGGTGTAGATATTGAAGTTGATGTCTCCTTTATTATTTTATTTTATCTTATCTTTCTTTTTCTTTATGCACTCCAGCATGATTTGAATTCAGAACCAAGACTATTGTGTGCTACTTCTCTTTATTGCTGTAGGGCTCACTGGATATTTTGTCACAGCCCTCAGGAGTGGAAAACTCCTGAGAGGAGACCTTGTCAGAAAGGCCCGCTCTGACCTCTGCGTGGATTGTCTGAAACATGATTTCCAAGACTGTGACATTTTTTCTCTCTGTCCCTTTAAATCTAGCATAAGTAAAATTCCTCCTTGCAGACAAAGAAAGCCACTACTAAAAGCTGCCAGGCCAAAGCTTGCACCCCCACTGGGCAGTCTCTCTACCTGGCGTCAGGGAGGTTCCCTTTTTTTTCTCCAAGCTAAATATGCATAGCTAGTTTTCACCCAAAACACAAAGCATCTCCTCTCTTCCTGATAATTACTCTATATTTCTCACTCCCCCATAAGCTGCCTGCCTTTTTCCCTCACTTCCTAATTTACCTAGGTTTCACTCCTTTTGTTTTCTATTGAAACTAAATGCACCCCCGAGACAGAAATTCCTTTCCATCTCCTGGCCTGGACCTCTTAAGATGCAAATTTCAGCTAATATCTTTTGTCCTTTCTTCAACTCTGGTTCCATATGCTAATCTTAGCTCAATTTCAGGATTACACCCCATTTCCTCTCCTTCTGGTTTTTTGCCTCTCCTAGCATTCCAGATTTTCCTTAAAAGCACCCCTGAATTTAATAAACTCGCCCTCGCTTCTTTTCACGCGTGTGGTCCCACATACAAGCTGTGGTCTCTCATTTTTACATTTATATTTTCTGTTAACAGTTATTCCTCCATCCCGCTTTCTTCCACGAGTTACAAGGTCTCGTGAACGATAAACAGTTTTTTGTTGTAGGTGCAGCTGCTTGGAACAATATTTAATTTGATATTTATTTTTGTATTGTTATGGTTTTTCAATTACCTTTTTCATGTCCTCTCTCAAATGAGGTGATAGCCACTAGAAGGACTCCGCCCATATTCAGGATTTTTTTATTTAATTTTTTTTCTTATTCTTTAGCCCATTCTATTGCTTTTATTTCCCTCAAACAAAATGACATAACTCGATTAATCTAGCTTAGCCTCTCAAATAGAGGGAGAAACAAGGGAGGGCACCAGGACCAAACAGATGTACGATCACTGATAACAAGCTAGACAAAGAGGGCACCACCTATTCTAGCAACCCTGGGTGTGATGGTGGGAGATATGTGTTGCAGAAAGGGAATGGGGAAAGGGAGAGGACAAACAAGGTGGTGGATATTTCCCTGATTCCATGTTGATATGTACCTAAAATACTAATGTGAAAGATATGAAAACCACTATGATCAAAATAAAAAATTTTTTAAATTTAAAAATAAAAGGAAGAAACAAATTGTGGCAGGAATTATACACTACCTAATTTCTCTGAAATAATGACAAAGAACATATATTGTCTGTATAAATGTGTGTACAAGTACAATTTAATATGCATATCAGATATACCCTAAAAAGTATGATGATAATAAAATTATAAGAAAAAGGAATATTTGTTCTGTTAATATTTTGAAGCTTGTTTTTCCCATTTTTTCAAAAGAGCATAACTTAAATATACACCTGTGTGTTCTCTTCTATTATGTAGTTGTGATTATGATTATATTCATTAACCTAGAACATTAATTAAGTATGGGAATTTATTTCTCACAGTGTCAGAGGCTGGAAACTAAGATAAAGTTGCTAGAAGATACAATATTTGGTGAGCGTGTAAACTGTATTTCACAGTGAGCAGGACTTATCCCCAGCTCTGTGTTCGGGAAGAGTTTTGGTGGGTTTAGACTGAACTAAATCTGATGCTGGAATCAAGTCTGAGCTTTTTCATACAAGGCAGTGCCTTCCCCACTATCCAATCTCTCTGTCTCTCTTTTAAATATATATTTCTTTAAAAATTTGTCACAATAAAATTATTCTTGTCTTTCTATGGATATGAATGTAATATGAAACCAGGAGAATTAATTAAGTAGGCGCAGAACCCATATCTGACTACTCAATTCATATTAATATATAACAATTATCATTGCTTTGACTAAGAAAGAGGTGTAGGATCTCAACTGACTTCATTCTTCTCAAACAAACTTGAATAAGGTGATTGACATGGATGGCAGAAATAAATGGAGCAAATGTTTTCCTCAGCACCCAAGGCCTACTGTGACCCTCACATTACATAGACACAATTCAATGACTTTTAGAGAGTCTTGATGTTTATCACATACATATCTTGTTTTTCAGGTTCGAATTTATTTTATCAATATGCTTGCGTTAAAAACTGAACTTTCTTCCAAAATATACATTTATTTTGTTGTAGAAAGGAACACAGATTTCTTACACATCATTAGGGAAAAAGATTGTCTGAATACAATAGAGTCAGGTCTCATAAATAGAAAGGGGCTCGCGGTAGGAAAACACAGAGAAATTACGTTTGAAATTTTAACCAACATTACATTTTGATCAAGACCTTGAGCTAAACACATATTAAAGAGGGAAGATACTGTGTAGAAACACAAAAAGGTGCTCACCAGAACCAAGATTCTTTGGGTGGCTTTAGTCTCAACTGAGGAGTGGGAAGCAAAGGAAATCCTGTGAATGTGTTGAACTCTGCGCTTGTGCCTGAGCAGGAAGACAATCATGGAGCCATTGGACCATACTATGAGCACAGCAAACAAAACCTCAGGGAACACTATTAAGGCCATATAGAGTGGCACAGACACTTTCTCAGTGTATTCCACATAACAGAAAGCCCGTGTACTTTGTTTAGTGATATTTTCCAGGCTCAATTTGCTAGATATAAACAAATTGTTCAGAGGGAAAAAGAGATGAATAAACATATCAAGGATCCAGCAGAGGGAAATGAAAATGGTGACATATTTGGGAGCTTTGAATTTCAGATCTTTCCAACAGGAGTTCATTGGGCTGATCTTAATGGCCTGGAAAACACTTAAGATACAGGACGTTTCAATGGACACTCCCCTGCCCACTCTCTGAACATATGAAACAAGGTCACATCCTATTCCACTGAAGATGTGTTTCAGTCCCATATCTGCCATTGTCCAAGGGACTCCTTGGGAGACAATGACCAAAGCATTGGACATAGTCAAATGGATGAGAATCAAGTCTTTTCCTCTCACCTGAGCTCTATTGCAATTAATGAACAAGTAGTGGTAGAGAAGAGAAAAATTTCCCAGTGCTCCTAGGAAAGTCTGTAATAAGATGATGGCTCCTAATATTCTTTCTTCAAAGTTTGTTTTCTCTGTCCATAATCTGACATCTGAGAGAGGGCAGCAAGCATTCTTTCCAGAAATCTGGCTCATTATTCTTTTGATTCTAAGCATAAATTTGTTTCTGTGTTCTTTGGGGGCTTGAGCAGATTCTGATTGCCTAATATTTCGTTTTTGGAGAAGTTCAGCCAAAAATTGAGCTTATTTAACTGCGGAAATAATGGTCTCTATTGGAGGGGTCAGGGATCATGTCATTTAGCAGATATCACACATTATGTACAAGTCAATGACTGTATACAATATATATTGTCAAAGTATATCACAACACTGTACAGGTCAACAGTCCTACCCAAGGTAGTATCATTCTTGAACTTGTGCAAGATTGTAAGAGGCAGAACGAGATGAAGACAAGCTCCTTTGATGTTTATGGGATATGATAGAAGGTTCTTCATTGAAGTCATTTCATGTAACAACTAAAGCATCAGGAAGAAGAACTGTTGACTAGAGAACACACTGAAACTGTGATCCTGTTAGAAACAGAGCAAATAAAGACTAGAGCAGGCACAGTGGTAAGGCACTTGCTTGCGGCTGACCCAGGATGGACCCTGGTTTGATACCCGACATCCCATATGGTCCCCCAACCCAGGAGCAATTTGTGAGCACATAGCTGGGGGTAAGGCCTGAGTATCACTGGGTGTGGCTCAAATATCATTAGAAAAATGAATATGATAAGTCTATCTCATTTAAAGGATTGCATTTCTATACATATATATGTATAATTATGCAAATTATAATGTTTTAAAATTGTTGAGAGCAGAATGCAAAGGAAATGTCAACACTTGTACACATACATAATCTAGTCAGATACATTTTTGAACAAAATTTAAATAGACATAATAAAGTTTTTAATAAGGAGAGCATTATTCCTGTACTTCAGTCAAAATTACTTAATAGCAATTTATTTATGACATATAAATAAAATTTATTTAAAGATATTGCTTTTTATCAATCCACATCTAAAAACAGAGATTAGGAGGAATACAGAAAAACAGGGTGGAGAGTGAAAAGGAGACAAAAAAGAGAAAAGAAGATCCCATGTCAAATCAAATGCTGAAAATTATGACTTTCATTCTATCAGGACATACAACTGCACAATGTCTCAGACAATTTTTGTTGCTCTGATAATGCTAATATGACAGTGTACAGACTCACATTGTTAGATCTAGAAGTGGAGAATAAGGAATCCAGTAGACTGGATACTGTGTAGCCGAGTATCTGATTTTTTCCTCTGATGCCAATGAAGATATTTAGGGCTTAGGGTGCCTGTGGACACACCCATAACCCTTGTGTGCACAGAAAGGCAATATGACTCAGCAGCCCTGAGGTTCCTAGTTTACCTCAAAGCTCTTGTTCTCAGATTTTCCTCAATCCTACATTAAGTGAGATCAAATCAACTGAGCATCTAGTCACCAAAACTGATCTTTGAATCTGTCTTTGCACCTTTCATGCCTGAAATGTTCATTATTTTCACTGATCAATAGCATGAACCATATTTAGTAAACCACATAATTTCACTAGGACAAGATTCTTACAATTATTAATTGTATGATATACCTACAGGGAAATTTAGCACCTTTTATCCAATGAAAATAAAATAATCAGACACATATATAGTTTCTCTAATGATACAATCAGGTTGTTATTTATTTGGGGGCCACAGGGACACACTCAGAATTTACTTCTGGCTCCTTGCTCAGCTATCACTATTAGAGTTGCTTCAAAGGACTATGTGACTATGTGGCAAGCCTATGATCAAAGCTGAATCAGCCAAGAGCTGTAAAGTATTTCTTCCCCCAACTCCCTTACCTAAGTTTCATTTTGAGATGTTAATTCCACCTATATGATCAGACCCACCCACACAAAATAGAGAATAAAAGATGCTGGCTTGGGTGCAGGAAGAGAGAGAGAGAGAGAGAGAGAGAGAGAGAGAGAGAGAGAGAGAGAGAGAGAGAGAGAGAGAGAGAGAGAGAGAGAGAATGAGGCATGAAGGAGGAAGCAGCAAAAGCCTGAGAGTTAGCAGAAAGTTTAGCAGAGAAGTATATGTGAGGAAATGCACATGTGGGTAGAATGTGGTTAGAGCCATGGAATAAAAGTAAGCTGACTTTGATGAATATTTAAATGACTGCTATAAATTATTTCTCCTCTGTTATCCTGCGTCTTCAGATCCATTACCTGAGGGGTGTTGCCTGGGGCAGCTTCACTTAACATATGAACTTTTTACATTATATTTTATATTTTAATCCACAAAGTGCAAGACAAGTACCCTACACATTGAGCCAGTGGTCTGAACCCTAGGTGCACTCATTCTTATCTCGATTATGAGCTTGGTAGCTCTGAACTACTCCTTACATGTCATGACTATTTTATCTATGATTCCTATACTGCACTGAGACAAATAAATTTGCTAATGACAAAGTTTGGCACTTAAATTTCTCATTGCATCACACTGACTCTGGCACAAAATATCCCTTTTTGAGGATCAAATGTAACTACAAAAGTGACAGGGACTGTCTATGGGCTGGGACGCTCAGGGGAAGGACTTATTCTCTCTCCGTCTGTTCTGTGCCTCTAGATCTGTTTCTGGAGAGCTATGAGCACTTACTCAGTCTTCATTTCCTGAGTGGATTCTGCTTCTCATGTTGACTTACACAGCAGATGTCGGCACCTATTGCTGCTTCCAGGAGTGTGGGTTCAGGAGCTCCTGTGAATGCCTTTGCATCCAATGCCTGTGGGAGTGAACTGACCAAGTCTGATATAGGTTTGTGTGCAGTGACCTCATCTCCCTGCAGTAGTGCAATTATCACTTCTTCTGAAGTGGCAATGAGGGCGATGCCAGGGGAGATGGGATATTTCAAGAAAACTTTTTGGAAGTTGCTAATTGCCTAAAGCTGTGACAATTTCATTGTGATTTTCTGTAGGGATACTTTTGGTGTTTTTGGAATATCTTCTGTTATAGAAAGTCCCTAAACAAAAAACTTTCAGAGTGGTAGAGAGGAGGGTGAAACTGAATCCATATCCACATTTTGTATGCAAAAATATACACTGAACTTTGTACGTAATTATCAGATATGTCTATAATTTTAAAAGAGAATATACTGCAGTCACAGTATAAAATAAACAAGCCATTCCAAGAAGTTTTCCTGTACAATTCAACTCAATATAAAAGAGGTTTCAAACCAAACCAAAGGGGTCTTATGTTATCCATGCTCATATCCAACTGTTCACAAATGTTTAGGTATGGAAACTCATATTCCACACAGATATGCAAAATAGCAAATAACCTGTGCTTCACATGGGCAAAGAATTGGCTCAGCTCCACATATATTCTCAAAAATATAATGGTGTCACTGAATCTTTTAGGTCAATTGGTTCAACTTTACAATTCTTTGAACTTCTCCAATGAGGGCAGGCAGATACTCCTTTATCTATGTCTAAAGGCACAGCATCCCCAAACCACAACAGACACTCTCCACATAGGAATCGCCCAACTCCACAACTGTACCTCTTTGAACTGTCAATCCAGCCAAGTTTCTCAGCCACATGGTACCTGGAGCATGAGACCACATACCTTAGCAGACACCACCTCCAAATTTCATATACTGCCATCTTCTAGGATCACAACCAATGCAAAGTGAGCAAAATATTAGCACAGAAGACTCAACTAGTATCTAGAGTTCCATAAATTCTCAATACTTTTGTAACACTACGTGAGACATATAAAACTTGTCCAAACATGAATTTTCTTTTCTAAATGTTAACAAATCGATTTTTGATGTATAATCAACATGAAATTAGTTCCGTTGAACCTCTAGCAGAACATGCTGGGTGGTGGGAAACTGGGACATTGGTAGGAAGAGGTCACATTGAGTTGATATTGGTGTTCAACCATTATCTTCATAATAAGATAATGACCTAAATAGGAATAAATGATATTGCCACTCTCAAACAAATGTCAATTAGTCTATAAACATATTTTTCAATTGTTTTCATATATTTTGTAGAAATGATCATTCTTGATTCCTTTACATCTCTGTACTCCTCTAAAATAATAACCAAGAGATTGTGTTTTGTATAGTGTGGGCTTCAATTCAAAGTAAAATTCAAATACATTATAAATAATAACATTATAATTATAATAATTATAATATAATAGTAATTTCTAAGTTTATAAGGAATTCAGAGTTATTATTATGGTTCAATTATAAAGGGTAGTTCCTTAGATAGTTAAAAGTCCTTAGCATAAATTTGTACTTGTGTGTTCTTTACATGGTTTCATGGTTATTATAATAAAACTCCATATACTCGGTAACTTATTAAGAATTAAATATTTTTCTCCCAAGAAGAATCTGGGTACCTTAAGAAAAAACTGCCAAAATGTTCAGGATTTGGTAAGGATGGAGACCTTATTTCACCAAGAACTGGGCTTAATCCTGACTTTTTTCTTTGGGTTCTCTTGATGGGCTTCAAGAATATTGATGAGAATTCAAAGCTGCGTTGTTTCTATGCAATGAAGTATGTCACAAGCTACTCAATCTTTCTGGTCTTCATTTTTTATGCAATGACTTTGAAAACAGTTGTTCATGACATAATTTATTCCAGTCTATAGAAGTGATGTGCACATACATAGCAAAAGATGTGAAATGGTTTTAGTGCAATTAACATCCATATCTCATGATAACTTTCACAATCATCTCTACTAGGCATCAGGATCATTAGGTCATATGACATTTTAGGATGTTCATTTGGAACTCCAACATCTTCAAACTTCAAAAGCAACAGTGGCTGAAATTGCTTCATTGTGATGAAAGGTTTACTGAGATCAAAATGCTTTATGGACCTTCCTAGTCCCATGGAGATTTCATGGTATACAAAGACAACACTCAAAAATCTTTTAGTGTGACTTTGTGCACATCACTGATATATGGCTTGTTATTAATATTCTAATATTTTTGGAGAAAAAGAATATTTGTTATAACTGAACAGTATTCAGAAATCGGTGTAATAACTAGGTGAAGTAAACCATGGGAAATCCTAGTTATGATCATGGCGAATGGAAGTCTAAATACAGAGGAACCATTTTTATAACCAGAAGCTACATATCAGTATAAAATGCAGAGACATTATGCTTCTGACATTAAGAAATTATCTATTTTCATCACAAAATTGAGCCAAACACATTCTAAGGAGGAAGAGGTTTGTAAAAAGCACAAAGACACCAGAACAATGATATCTAGGTGTTCTGGTCTCAGCTGGGGATGAGGGGAAAATCATCACTGTGAATATGTTGGAATATCTATGCCTATACAGGAAGAAAATCATTAGCCCAATGGCCCAGACTATCTGTAATGTACAAAATTGCAGTGAATGCAATTAATATGATTTATACTGGAGCAGACATATTTTCAGTATAGGGCACATATCAAAATCCTTATTCTTGTTTACTTATGATGCTTTTAAAGCTCCATTTATTAAATATAAACACTATGTCCGGAGAAAAAAAGATTATGAAACATGTGGAGGGGCCAGAAGAGGGAAAAAGAGACTGTGACATAATATGGAGATTTAAATTTATATCTTCACAGCAGTAGTTCCTGGGGCTAATGCCCTGGAACACGCTCAAGAGTTAGTAGTTATCATTGGACACTCTCCTGCCCAGTTCATGAATATAGGACAAAAGGTGGCATCCTAAATCCTGAAGAAGTGTTTCATCCCATATGATGCTATTGTTTGGCGGGACTCCTTTTGACAGGACTAAGGAGTTGGCAATAGTCAGGTACATTAAAATGCACTAAAGGAGCAGACAATAAAGAGAGAAATTTCCCGGTAAACCAGGTAGAGTCTTTGATTACAGGATAGCTTGTACTCTCAGGTCTCTAAATCTCAGCCTATACGCTGTCATTTGCGAGAGGGCAACAATCATTCTTCTGAGCAAAAGGGATCATTATAGACTTTTGAGCTCAACAGTTATATTTTTGTGCTTTTGTGATTATAGCCTATTATCTATTCGTCATTGACTCTTACTTTTGGGGATAACGTGAATGTGCACATACTATCGTCTATGCACTTAGAGGTCACTTTTGGAAGGGTCACAATACGTATATGATACCAGGGATAAAATCCATGGCTAATAATCTACAAGTCATGTTCCAGGAACACTGTAGTACCATACCTGCCCTGAGAGACTTCATGCGGTAGTATTAGATGGAGGAAAATTGCTGTGACATTTCTGTGATAGTCAGGCATTAAACGATGTGCTTGTAACTGGGTTTTAAATCTATATAATAGCTAGAAGACCAGGAAGCAGAACCATCAACATGGGAATTAACTGAAAATAGCTAATACTGTTAAAAGAGAAAATGTCAACATTGTACATATATACAGCAACATTTTAGTGGATTTTGAAATAAACTTGTTGCTATGTTATAAAATTATTTAGATAGAAAAAGAGCATTTTCCTGGAATTTTAATCAGAATGCATCTCATGATTCATGTATATTTCAGTGAGAATTACTTCAAAATGAAAAATTAGGTCTTATCCAGTAAGACATAATTACTTAGAGGATGAGGAAAGATCAAACTAAAAAGTCAAAGGATGGAGAGAGTTAGATCAGGAGAGAGGGAAAGAGATGCTTCCCCAAAATCATACCTTCATAAAATAAGGAGGATAGCATGGTATTGGAATAAAGACAGATCCTCGGATCAATGGAATAGACTTAAGTATTCAGAAAATGTTCCCCGGGCATACAATCAACTAATCTTTTATAAAGGGGCAAGAAATCAAAAATGGAGCAAGGATATACTCTTCAAAAAGTGGTGGTGGCACAATAGCAAAAACATGAACCCAGACCCCTGTCTAACACCAAGCACAAAGATTAAAGTCAAATGTCTTAAAGACCTTGATATCAAGCCTGAAGCCAAAAATGTATATAGAAAACATATAGGCAAAACACTTCATGAAATTGAGAGTAGGCACCAGTCAAGTGATTCCCGACTGTGAGAAACAGTGAGGGTTGCCTGTTCCTGTTTTGCTACTGTCCTGTCTCCTGAACCTCTAGGGAGTGGGCTGAAAAGGGCCCAGCATAATCGCTCTCCTAGAGGCTCATTCAGGCTGGGCTGGAGCTCCAAGAAACTTCATCCAAAAGTGAAAACCAGCTATCAGCAGTAATTTGCAGAAAGTTATGTCCTCTGTTTGTGACATCAGGCTGTGAAAATCTGTGCCGGCCCAGTGATTCCGACTGCATGAAACTGGTACAGAAGCTGAGGATAGAATTAGTGCTCTGGAAGATGAGATATATAACAACTTCATACAGCACTAGAGATTGGAAAAAAACTTAAAGCAAATGTACAGAAAATGGAAAAATTAGTG
>PVKC010007076.1:0-30070 GCA_004027635.1 Crocidura indochinensis
GCCCAAATACAAGAGTGAAAAGTTCAAAGCCTGAGAACTAATATCTATTTCTAAAATAGATGCAGGAAGAAAGGAACAAAAATAGGAGAAGATGGAGATTATCTGCCTTGTCAAACCCATCTCAATAAATACAAAGTCACACATAATACTTACAGCCATACACAATTTTAATTGTTTAAACCTTTATAATAATATAATTGCATTTTTACATGATTATGCAGTTTCAATTTGGATTTCTAGAATAAATTTCCATTTATTTTAGTTAGTTTTATATTTAACTAGAACGGAGGTGATTGCTATATCTTTCTTTCATCATGATAGAGTGATCGATCACAGAGATGGAATCAAATGATCCAGGACCTATGTATCTGAGCATAGAAATTCTCAGATATTTACAATAGTGACAACCCAAAAGTTTATCAAAGTCATCAAGCAGATCATGATTGCTAAACATGATAATTTACTTGTTTTATGTTTCATGAAGTTTTTAATATCTTGTTCTATATTTATGACGAGAAAACTTGCCCTTGCCTTTCTCCATAAAACTAAGTATATAGTAATATATTTATCTTATTTTTTTTGTTTTTTTTTGGGGGGGTCACACCCGGCAGTGCTCAGGGGTTACTCCTGGCTCCATGCTCAGAAATTGCTCCTGGCAGGCACGGGGGACCATATGGGGCACCGGGATTTGAACCGATGACCTTTTGCATGAAAGGCAAATGCCTTACCTCCATGCTATCTCCCGGGCCCCAGTAATATATTTATCTTTACTTGTACATAGGCATACCTTCCAATTGTAAATTACTAGAAGCATTTTACTAGAATATATCACTAGAAGCAGAGTTATCTTATTGGCAATATTTCACTAAATGACATTCAATTTTTAATCTGGAGTAAATGAAACAAATGTGAAAATACCCAAAATGGGCAATCTAAATATGTTTTTACACTCAGAAGTAAGCTGTTATTTTCCTATCGATATCAAAAAGTATCCACAGAAAGCTAGAGCAGTAGAACAGCAAGTAGTGCAATTTTGTTTTTTTGTTTAAGATCAATATGGATTTGATAAATGACATCACATACGATAGCGTATTTGTAACATTTAAACTATGTGGGGAATGGCTATTTAAATACTAGCAGATATTAATATAGAATATAAAATAAATCTATTGTGCATATTGCATATACATAGTATATACAGTGGTCCTCAAACTTTTTAAATAGGGAAATAGTTCACTTTCCTTCAGACTGTTGAAGAGCCAGATTACAGTAAAAACAAAAACTATGAACAAATTTTTATGCACACTGCATATTTCTTATTTCGAAGTGAAGAAACAAAATGGGAACAAATACAGTATGTGGCCCATGGTCTGTAGTTTGAGGACCACTGAATTATATATACACATATTACTGGGAAATATTTCTGAAAAATTTATTTTAAAAAATCTGACCCAAATTAGAAAGCATAATTTTTTTTTTTTTTTTTTGGTTTTTGGGTCACACCCGGCAGCGCTCAGGGGTTACTCCTGGCTCCAAGCATAATTTAACCCTTCTTTTCTTGTAATACTAGAAACTAAAATATAACTATATATTTATCAGTCTGCAGGGTCAACAACTTTTCATGTTTGTACCTATATTTCACCTTTTTACAAGTAGAAATATGTTAATGTAATAGTATAATTTTTTGCATAAATAAAAAATAAATAAATAAATAAAGCTTATTCAAAAAGTAGAAAATGAAGATGTATTAAACACTCACAGATGGAACTGAGCAAGTAACCTGGCTTGATTGGGTACAAGGCATGTAAGATCCTTACTTAAAGTCTACTTTAGCCCTACAATTACTCTTTATTCTACCTATCTATTTACATAACCAGTAGGTGTTCAAACATACAGTATTAGAAGTCAACACTAAATTCCTGTTTCGTTTTTCATATATGTGTCTTTGAAATCATTATCACTTCAATAAATAACAAAATTTTTGAATTAAGCTTACAAAATAAGAGATTCTGCACATGCATAATTTGATCATTCTTGAATTTAAGCTCAAAATTAGATTGTTTGGATTGGAGCAATAACACAGCTGGTAGTGCATTTGCCTTGCATATGACTGAGCTAGGCTAGATCCCCAGCATCCACATAGTCAAGTGCCCTGAGCTTCCCAGGGGTAATTTCTGAGCTCATGGCAGGAGTTATCCACTGAGTGCCTACAGGTGAGGCCTAAAAGCTGAAAGAGAGAGAGAGAGAGAGAGAGAGAGAGAGAGAGAGAGAGAGAGAGAGAGAGAGAGAGAGAGAGATATTAGTTTTTTTCTTTCCTTCAATGGTTCTTTAAGTAGATATATTTATTTTCCTCATGTCCTCGTTAATATATTGTAAATATACTTAGTTAACAATTTTGCTAAAATTAGTCCTTAGTTTGTCTGATTTGAATTATTAATATTACTCTTTATATTCCCTGAGGTGTAAATGATATATAGTTTTCCTGAATTTCTATGTACAGATTACTATTTTCAATGACTTTTAATTAATTTTTAGTTATTACTAAATCTGCAAACTTATTGAAAAAAGAAGAAAAGCTATTTCTGCATACAAATAGGTGAAAATGGTAGATTATCAAACACAAGAAGTTGGTGGCTTTACAGATTGATTAGTTTATCTAAAGAAGCTACTTGAAGTTTTATAAAATAGATATTTTCCTCTTCCTTTTTCATATGATACCTATAGCAATTTGTTCCTTAAGAAGCATAAAAATTCTAATAAGCTAAAAAAATATAGGGCTTTACTGAAGAATTTTTCTTAGAGTTTATTGTGGTAGCTTTCATGTAAAAGTACTAAGAAGATTATACAAAAGAATGATAAATTTTGATATATTCAAGTGAATATATATAATTTATAAAGAGAACTAAATATTTATTTATGACTTAATATTTGTATATTTACCATGAGGATAAGAATTTGTTGTTTCAATTTCAGAAGTCTAGAGTTATTTTATTGAAGTTATATTAAGATCTTTATATCACATAATTTTTTCTTCTTATATATTTTCATATGGTTACATTCTATCTTAGTTTTAGGTACCATGATAATTTGGGTTCTTTCAGAGATCACATTTTTTATTACTTTTTTTACTGTATTTTTAGTTACTATCTCAAAGGAAAAATTACTATCTCAATATTTGTTTCTACATATATTTCGATTGAGCAGTAGATACTTGAGAAGTATGATATGTATTTAAATATTTTATTTTATTTTATTATATTTTGACCCACATCAGCCAGAGATTTTTCTTGAATCTACCTCAGGAATTGATTGTGGTCAGGAATCTATATATAATATATATTATATAATATTATATATAATCTATATATAATATAATATATAATATTATATAATATAATAATCTATATAATATAAAATATATGTCGAGTGTGTGCCAGTCAAGCAATCTATGCACTGTACCATCACACCAGCCACTCACTTATATATTTTGAATACTTTTTCAAACTAGACAAAACCTTACATATATGAGAATTTTTTAACAAAAACTGAAGACTTCTCAAGTAGTTTTATTATGGGACTTCATTTTTAAATAATTTTAATGAGATATTATAATTTAAAGTTATTCATAGTTGAGTTTTAGGCATATTGTTTCAGCACCAGTCCTTCCACTAGTGTCATTTTTCCTTTTCTTCTTTTTTTAACTAAAACTCAGTTACAAACATGTTTGTAATCATAGTGCTTAAATAAAGATTTTAAAAAAGAATAAGAACAAAACAGAAAGAAAAAAAAACTTCCTCCACACCAATGTTTCCAGATTTCCTCTCAAACTCCTAATCAAACATCTGTTTATCTGTCTCCTTGATCATCACATTTTTAGATGCTTTTATTGGGGGGGAGGGGGTTGGACGACACCTGGTGATGCTCAGGAGTTACTCCTGCATTTTGAAATAGCTCCTGGTTATGGGACACCAGGGTTCGAACCCAGGTCCATCCTGGGCAGCCGCTTGCAAGGCAAATGCCCTACTGCTGTGCTTTCTATCTGGCTCCGAAAAATATAAATATAAATATATATAAAGAAATATAAATGTTTTTTTAAAAAAAATTAATCACCATGAGATACAAAGCTACAAGGTTGTTCATGACTGAGTTTCAATCATACAATATCTAACAACTGAATATTCCTTCACCAGTACACATTTCACATTTCCTACCACCAGTGCTCCTGGTTTCCTTTTTCCTTTCCCCTCTCCTCTTTTGCCTGTCTTCATAGCAGGCATATTTCTTCTCTCTCTCTCTCTCTCTCTCTCTCTCTCTCTCTCTCTCTCTCTCTCTCTCTCTCTCTCTCTCTCTCTCTCTCCCTTTTATCATTTTAGGCACTGTGGCTTGTATTTTGTTCTTGAAGGGATTTCACACATATCACATTTTTAAGTTTGGTAGTTGTAGTTTGTGTTTCCTTTCTTTAACACATACACTCTGCAGTTTAGATACATAGCTATATTATTACTCTTTATTATCAGTGTACCTGAGACTTCAAATTTTATCAATAGTTTATTACTGTTAGAAAGAAAGATTCAATCCTATTTTCTGTTGAAGTTAGATATGGTCGAATAAAACTAGGGCTTGGGAAACATTTTAGTGATTGATCTGACTCAATTGAAATGTCTCTTTTTTTTTTTTTGCTCTTTTTTTTCATTAGACTGGAATTTCATATTACTACAGCTTTGACTATCTAGACCTTAAAAATTGAAGCCACAGGGACCAGGGCGGTGGCACAAGGGGTAAGGTGGTTTGTGAGACAGAAGGTGGTTTGATCCTTTGGCATCCCATATGGTCCACCAACTCAGAAGCTATTTCTAAGCACATAGTCAGGAGTGACCCCTGAGTGTCACTGGGTATGGCTGAAAAATAAACAAATAAACAAAAAACTGCAATCCTAAACAAGATATTAGTAAAATGAGATATATCATGTAAAGGTACTGTGCAAAATTATTATCTATTATTATTATCTATATTTTTAATTTTACTATTACCTACTTATTTTTATTTTAAAATTAAGTTTCAACATTGAAATTTATTATTAATTTTGTAATTTACAAGTTTGTTTATAATAGGTTGTTTCATTCATGTATACAATGTCCCAACATTAAACCTACTGCTAGTATGACCTTATTCTCTACCAGAGTTCCAGGTTCCCTCCCACCCCAAGCCCATCCCTTGGGGGTACACAGGCAATTATTTAATATTGTTTTTTCCTTATTTTTTAAATTTTTTGTTTGTTTTTTGTGTCACATTCAGCAGTGCTCAGGGGTTACTCCTGGCTCTATGCTGAGAAATCACTCCTAGCTGGATCAGGGGATATGGGATGCAGGAATTCGAACCACTGTCCTTCTGCAGGCAAGGCAAATGCCCTACCTCCATGCTATCTCTCTGGCCCTGCTCCTTATTTTCTAATACAAAGAAATAGATTCTTAAATATTTAAACCACAATGTTTTGTTATTCTATTATTTAGTAACAGGCAATCAATAACGAAGAACTAATGTAAAAACAAAAATAAAAATAAGCATTATTTGTGTCATTAGGAAAAGAAATCATAAAAAATGTTATTTTTATTTTGATATTTTACTTTTAGTTAGTAATTAATGACCTTTTCATCTAACTAAATAAAACTGAACTTTAGTGGACACCTACTAAAGTATTAATAAGGCAAGTATCTGACAGTAAGTTTGATAGTATTGGCTATGTATGTATCTATGTGTATGACTTTATCTTAGTATTTGTTTTAAATCTTAATTATCTAGGAAATTTTAAGTACTGTGATACCTTAGAATTTTATTCTTTAAGAATTATTTGTGGGAGCTGGGAGGTGGCGCAGGAGGTAAGGTGCCTGCTGCCTTGCCTGCGGTAGCCTAGGACGGACCACGGTTCGATCCCCCGGTTCCCATATGGTCCCCCGTGCCTGCCAGGAGCAACTTCTGAGCACATAGCCAGGAGTAACCCCTGAGTTGTCACTGGGTGTGGCTCATAAACAAAAACAAAAAAAAAGAATTATTTTTTGGGTGCCAGAGAAATAGCACAGTGGTAGGGCGTTTGCTTTGCATGCAGGACAATAGTTCCAATCCTGGCGTCCCATATCATCCGTCGAGCCTGGCAGGGGCAATTTCTGAGCTTAGAGCCAGAAGTATCCCCTGAGAGATGCTGAATGTGACCCCAAAACCAAAAATAATATTAATAATATTTTTTGGAAGCAAACAGTAATTGCCACTCTAACACCGTTATTTTTTTTTTTTTTCTGTGCTCCTTTGACTCTAATCCTTAAAAAAAACACTTACACATTTTTTTTTTTTTTTGGTTTTTGGGTCACACCCGGCGACGCTCAGGGGTTACTCCTGGCTATTGGCTCAGAAGTCGCTCCTGGCAGGCACGGGGGAACATATGGGGAACCAGGGGATCAAACCGTGGTCAGTCCTAAGTTTGCGCAGGCACCTTACCTTCAGCGCCACCGCCCGGCCCCCCACTTACACTTTTGAGGTTAACAAATTAATATGCATGTGCATGGAACTGTAAAAATAAATACTATGCCTTCAATGTTAAAGGAGTTACATAAATTTTGTGGCTTAGATTGCTTTGTGTACTGTTAAAAAATATTATAATGTACAACAATCTGGGGACTCGAAGAACAAAGTAATTGTGCCTGTGTTTTGTTTTATTTGTCTTAATAATTTTGGGCTGAAAGTCCAAAATCAAGGTGTCAGCAAGAGGCTTTCTTCTGAGAATTCTGTTTATGGATGAGTGTCTTCCCATTGTAACTTTGCCTTGTCCTCTTTTTTTGCATCCTTGTTCTCAACATAAAATAATAATAAGAAGAAGAACAATAATAATATAGAGAAAATTTATTTGTTTGGGACCACAACTGGTGGTTTTTGAGTGCTTCCTCCTGGCTCTTCACTCAGGGTGCTCCTCTGACTAGGTTTAAGGGATCATATGTGGTGAGGTGGATTAAATGCAGGTTCTCAATGTTCAAGGCAGGTGTTGTATTAACTATCTGTCCAATTTGTTATTTTTATATGAAATACCATATGCTTTAAGATAATACATATCATAGTCTGTCCAGTATATAATTATAAACTGCAAATTTATGAATTTTTTCTTACATACTAGCCTGTGTTACTCGAAACGTTGTACATTTTTAATATGATCACTCCTTATATATCTGAGATATAATAGAAAATATTCAAGATGTCAATAAAATATTTTTCATTTTTTTAGAAAACAGTTAAATTAGAAATGTGGAATTATCTATATTTACAGGGCAGGCAATCAGATATAATGAACATGAATTTATTAGTCCAAAATCTTATAGATTTCATAATAACACATTTTACATGTCAACTATAATAAATAAAGTATACATGTTCATAGAGTTGTATTTCAATTTTTGAATGAATCTGTAAAAACTATATATAGCTTTTACTAAAAAATATCCATTCAATTTATCTCAGTGTAATGGTTGCAAGACTAAATTCATGGCTCATAAACCAAATATGACAAAGAAAATTATACCTTTGTGTCTAATTTCCATGATTGGAAGACATTGTATTGTCCATGGAATTTAAAGAATTTCTATTCATCTTAGTTTCAAAGTTTGAAGAGGTTGTTCTGTGCTATTTACTTTTGTCTGTACTGATTGCAATGCTTCTGAAGAAAAGATACATTTATAGCTTTCAAGTCCAGAATCCTGATTTTGTCAAAGAAGACGATAAGAAGAACAACTTCAGTTGGGTTTTCTGTTAGAGAACAACCTGACCTGATTTTGAAATGTAATTAGAGGAAGGCACACATTTTCAATCCATGTTAATATAACTTGGATCACAAAGACACTATTCCTTAAAAATAGAAAACACATTTTTACACAAGAGAAGAAAACTTATACACAATTCTGTTTAATCATGTTAAACATTTAGCATAGATTTATGAAAATATGTCAGTTTAGTAATAGATTTTATAAATTTAAGTCTTATCCTCTTCTAATACATTATTTTTTTCAGTAATAACCTCTATTATTTCTTCTATAAGAAAGTTTTACTTCAAAATAATATTGTTATGGTGTCTCACAGAGAGACTCAGAGTCCTAGAATAAGTTTAAGAATTTCAAAGTGTTTTATTAGCCAGTGACTGCATGAGATCCCATACTCAAAACATGTAGCCTTTATTATAGTTTTTCTAAGACCTAGAGCAGATACGTACAAGTAGGCTATGCTCTCACAATAGTAGAAAATGTGGCTATAATTGCAAGGTTATTTTAACAGATAATAATCATTTGGAGAAGTCTTTCTTTAGTTTTAATCTATAAGGATTACTTTTGGAATAAATGGCTTTAAAGAAGTTCCTGTCACTGGTCTAGATTAATTTCATTACCCAGATATTAAAGATTCCCAATAACAATCACAGGATATCTCTAAGAGTTATTTCTGGTGTTTTGTTTTTAAGAAAATTAAAGCAAAATGGTGGTGTAGGGACAACATTGTTGCCTTTGTGTTAAGCCATTATAATATCAACTAAGAAATAAACTGTACTATTTTTATCCTATCTGTATAAAGTTATAATTGCTTTACAACTTGAAAATAATATCACTTCTTTCAAGGAAAGGCCTTGCTTTAAAATAGGCAACAGTCGCTAAAAAGCAAAATTTTCTTTCCCCATTCAAAAGGTACTAGAAAAAGTAACTAGAAGTTATTGTCCATACTTCACTGAGGAATAAGACTATCATTTGTCTAACAGCTACATACAATATGTAATATCACATATGTAAAATAACATTCCCCAAAGGTTAAGATAACTCTCTGCCTCTGTGCTTCAAGTAAACCTCTTCCAATTTGTGTTTTCTGTGGTGAGTATCTAATGGCTTCAAATTAGAAATTATAACCATTTCTTTGGAATGTAGATTAATTTTTGTGGGTTGTTTGTTTTCAGGGGCCACACCCGATGATCCTCAGGGGTTATTCCTGGCTTTGGGCTCAGAAATCACTCCTGGCTTGGAGAACCATAAGGGACGCCGGGGATCCAACCCGTCTGTCTGAACAGGTCTGTCCTGTGTCAGCCACATGTTAGGCAGATGCCCTACTGCTGTGCTATTGCTCCAGCCCCATGAAATGTATATTAACTTAAATTAAAATAATGAAGGCTTAGTGTCTGAGAAAATGTTCTTGCTCCATCTTAGTCTTTTACCCTTTTACTTCCAGAAGAAACCATCATGCTCCTTATGCTCTTCATATAACCTGGATAACTATAGTTTGAGGTGTTATTCAGTAGTACATTTTGGAAGTGAACATGTACTCAGTGTCTGAGAGAAATATATATTTAAAAATTATTCTCAGGGTAAAACTAAAGTTACCTTTACCTTTTGTTTTAATTTTCTGGGCCACACCCTGGCAATCCTCAGGTGTTATTTCTTTCTCTGCAAAACATACCTTTTCTCTGTAAAACACACCTGATGGTGCTCAGAGAACCATATGGAATTCCCAGGATAGAAATAGATCAGTCTTGTGCAAGAACAACTCCCTACCTTCTGTACTATTATTATGCCCCCTATACTTATGATATGAAATTTTCCTGCCTATCTATTATATCCAGGTTCCTAATTACAGAATAAAATGAGTGTGAATGAAGTATTTAAAAATCAAAATGAAATGGCACAGATGGGGACCCTAGTGGGCATTGAATTTAAAATAATCAGTATGAAGAAAAGCAATTGAGCATATTAATTAAAACTAAGGTGAGTGAAATAAGAAAGGATATAAAGGAACAATCGATATATTTTGATGAGGAGCATGAAGCTATAAATAAATTCAATTATATTCAAAATAAGTAAACAATAATAAAATAATCTAAGAAAGTTAAATGAATAGTTTATATTTTACATAGAAATTATTAAATAAAATTGAAGAAAAATGATAAAAAGAGCAGAAATTAATTAAGAGAGGAGTAAGATAAAGGAAAAGTAA
The DNA here is from genome assembly GCA_004027635.1 of Crocidura indochinensis. Classification (NCBI taxonomy): domain Eukaryota; kingdom Metazoa; phylum Chordata; class Mammalia; order Eulipotyphla; family Soricidae; genus Crocidura; species Crocidura indochinensis. The sequence continues at coordinate 10,003 of PVKC010007076.1, forward strand.
AGATATTCTTGAGAAACCAAGACTATTTGAAACTTATGGGCTTAAAATGAAAGGCATAAAGATAAAACTAAAGTTGATGAGAGATGGGAACAGACTATCTAGTAGAAGAAAGAGGTGTGAAATTTTTATTCTAAGGAAGGTACAAACCAAAGGACTCCATAAAACTAATAATTATCTTCATTATTATATGTAAAATATTATGCTAAGACAAATAACATATTATCAAAAGTCAATTATAAAGAAAAATACTAAAGCAAACTGGGGGGCATGAAAAGGCACCAATAGTTAGCTAACATCAAGTTTATCAGTAGAAAATTGACCCAAAATATCAACAATGTATAACTCTAATATAAAACACTTTCGGTCACAAGGACACTAGCCTGTAAAATTATCATTTAGTTCTGGTAGAGAAATAAAAACTTTCCAGCTAAATAGAAACTAAACTACTGAAGTTTACTTGCAGTATGAGAAATGCTGAAATGAGACCTTGTATAAAATTTTAAAAAAGCAAGGTATAATTAAGCATTGAGAGCTCATACAACTGTACAACAAAAAAGCATAACAGCAGAAGATGAAAAATATATCTACACAAAGTCCTGAGAATAGAAATGATACCAATTATCTTCTCATACCATGATGCTCTGAAAATAGAAGTTAATAACAAGCAAAAATGTTGAAACAACCAAACACTAGGAAATAAAATAGCGACCAATAGGTTTGAGAGAAAATCAAAGAGGAAATTAAAATATTTCTTGAAACAAACAAGAATGAGGACACAACCTACCTCTCCCCAAAACGAAAAAAAGAACTTGAATCAATACTCCTTCAATCATGCATACACATGAAAAAATACCCTGCATCAAATATTGTTAAGAAATTATAAAATTATAAAGCTTTATGATCTCTACCAGTACAAATGGTCTATTTTATAGGTTTTGGAAAAAACAATATTGATGAGGATGTGGAGAAAAGAGGGTCCATGATGCACTGTTGATGAGAAATATAAATTGTCGCATGTCTATAGAAACTGAATGAAGATGCCTTAAAAAATATAAATTGCACTGGATAGATAGACTAGGAGGCAAGACACTAAACTTGCACTTCGCTGACCCTAGTTTGATTCTTGGACCTTCATGTGGTTCCCTGAGCACTGACAAGAGTAATCCCTGAGCATCACAGGTGGTGTTCCAAAACAAACAAAAGAAACCTTTACAAGATCTCGAATAAATATAAAAATATAAATTTTAAATGGAAAGCTGTGCTAGTAAATAATTTGCATTTAAAATTCCAGAGGCATTTATTTTCTGTGACAATTCTTGACTGTCCTACATTTTTTAGGGAACATTTTTCCAATGCCTTCTCATAATAGAAATAGCTAAGAAACCTATCCAATTGCTAAAGATATTTCTTTGTGCAGATAATTTGTAGGTGTCAAACTGAAAAACTGTAGTAGAAATAACATGTGATTGACTAGAATTCATTATATATTTTTCAGAAAACTTGACATTGCAAAGGACTTTAAATCCACTCAGAATCTCACTATTGGAATTGGAATTATGATTCTTTTCCAAAATATAGGTTCAAAATTTCCTCTAATGTTTTTTTTTAAGAAATACAAATACTAGAATGAAAAATGTGTCATTTGTGGTGAAAAATTACAGGTAATGTACTAAAACAAAGTTTTCTAAGTATAACCTTAATTGTCTTCAGTCATTTTATTAGCCTTAAAATACACTTGTTTTACAATTAAGAAAAGTTGGTCTTGGAGTTTGAGTGGTAGTACCGTGGTAGGCTGATCCAATATGGATGCAGGTTCAATTGCCGGCATCCCATAAGGTACCCTGAGTCAGTGGTATTTCTGAGCCCAGAGTCAGTAGTAACCTCTAAGTGCTACCAGGTGTAGTCCCCAGAAAACACAAAAATAAAAAAGAAAAGTTGATCATGATAAATATTATTTAATTAACAAATTATAGTAATCTTTAAATTTTAAAAAGTATATTTTCTTTATATTGCAGTGGGACCTTGCACACTGAACACTTGTCATAGTGACTTGGCTTAAGCTTCAGAAGATTGAACATTGACTGTTCACTCCTGAACCTTGGATTCCATCTATAGAACCAGCAGTTTTTAACATCAGCACCAGGACTTGGACTTCAAGCAGGGAAGGCCTTACTGCTGTCCTAGCATCGACTTGCTTCAGAGTGGATTCCCATAACACACTATGACTTGGTAACAGCAACAATATGCTTTCAGGGCAAGGTTTTCTGCATTGTTACCTAATGCTGAGATGAATCTAGAAGATGCTCTGTGTCACCTTGTCTTTGACATAGGGTCTGTACAAAAACCAGGATCTCTAACTACAGAAACCTGATCACAACAACCATGATTATGAACTTTTACTGGGACCACAGAGAAAGACTTTGGGGTTAGGCAACTTAGTATGCCCAGAACCTGTAGTTGGTCTTACTGCAGGTTGCTTCATGGCCGAAGTTTCCCTGTTTTTAGGCCAAAGGTTATTCCTTTCTATTTTCTCCATATTTTGCTGTGCCTATAAAAAAAAAGAAAAGCCACGCACACTTTTTTTTAAATTTTATTTTACTGTATTTTTGATCCTTATCCTTTAAATAGAGGCTCCCATCTTTTTTAATAGAATCTTGAAACACGGATTACTTGATTCTATGACACATTCCCACATTTTTTCTATAAAACAAAGAAATAAAAGAAGGGTTGGGGGCCAGGGGCCAATTGCTCTCAAATAATTGGCAAGGAAATGAACAAGGACAAAATTAAATATCCAAGCCAAAGTCAATAATAATAGAATCAAGGGATGAACCTAAACTTTAAGAATCTAAATATAAAGGGGCTGTTATACTGGCAAGCCAGAAGTAAAGGGTGGTTGTATAAAATGCTTTCTGGGTCCATTGGTGAGGAAAGTTGACACTAGTAGTGGGAAGGGTCCTGACTCATTCATTGTATATCTGAAATTCAACTATGATTGACTCCATAGATAACAATTGTTTCAATAAAATAAAAATTTTAAAAAGCTATATTTTCTTATTTTATATCTAGGACCTATAAGTATTAGTATAATTAACTGAAATTTGTAATTAGTGTCATAGAATTTTGAAGGGACTTAATTAAAATATTTTGCAGAACAGTTTACTAAACATTTGAATTTTATTGAGCAATATGATTATTCTTTACTAAAGGGAAAGCAGAGGTGAAATAAAAAGCATGCCAATGTCACAAACAACTAGATGACAATGACAATGTAGAAATACAGCATAGCAACTGATTTTTTATTTTAAATTTATGAATAACCCATCATGATGTTGATATAAGTTAAAATAGTAGAGGTAAATTAGAAATTAGATTTCATTTAGGAAAACTAAAAGAAGAATTGGAATTATTTGCCATGTAGTTGACTCACTTTAAGTTTTTTTTTTTTATATAACCTGGGCATATCCCGTCTTACTAGCATTATGTTTAATATAAAATAAGTTTTACCAAATAATTTAACACAAAATAATTTTGGACACTGTGAAAAACAATTGTATTTATTTACTATAAACAAATTTTTTTTGTTTTTGTTTTTGGGTCACACCCGGCCATGCTCAGGGGTTACTCCTGGCTCCATGCTCAGAAATTGCTCCTGGCAGGCACAGGGGACTATATGGGGCACCGGGATTTGAACCGATGACCTTCTGCATGAAAGACAAACGCCTTACCTCCATGCTATCTCCCGGGCCCCTAAACAAATGTTTTATTTAGCAGATTAGAAAAGGAAAAATCCTGCCAAATAAATAGCAATCAAATCTGACTTTTGGAAGTTTCTGCACATTTTATCTCTTCTAAGCAGATCCTAAATGTTTCCAACTTTATTGCATTAGATATGAATATGTCATTTCAAATAGAAAGGAACATTTAATTTCACATATCTGCTTGCCATTTTATAAAATTTCTGACTTGGTACTTCGGAAAAGTAAAGAGAAAGACTTATCAAAGGTCAAATATGAAATAAAATATAAACTTATTGCTTTCTTAGATTAATATGTGATGCAACAAAAGAAAAACAATCATAATGAAATTGGCTATTAGAAATATAAATATATTTTACTTTTTTGGCTTTTGATGACACTAGACTCTGCTCAGGGATTTCTTTGGACTCTGCTGGAAAAGTCCTTCTGACAAAGCTTGAGGTACTATGTGAAGGGCTTTGGATAGAACTGAGGTTGGTTAGTGGGAAGGATCTTAACTCTATTTCTACAACCCCAGGAAAGTAACTTGGATGAAGAATTATCTGACAACAATGGAAGGGCAGAATAAAGTACAGTAAGTAAATACACTTATCTTACATGTGGCCAACCTGTGTGCAGTGCCACATGTGGTCCCTGGAGCCCCAAAAGGAGTGATCCCAGAATTAAGACCGAGGAGTTAATCCTGAATAGCATGAAAATTAAAATAAAAATGATCACATTGCTTTCTTTACTGGTTTATACTTCCATCACTGTAAGATTCTACTTAACTGCCAAAGACATATCAATTTGGAACAGTAATTCGAACATATTAAAAATATACAGTTAGAAGATAGTAAAGGTTCCAATAATTCTTAGCTCTTAGGCAGAATAGGCTCAAGGTTTATCTAAGTTCAAATTCACTGGTATATTTGTGTTGTGTGATTTTTTACTATCTACATATAAAAATTATACTCCTTAGCTTCTGTAAGATTACTAATTTGTCTCCATATAGAGGAGGACATTGCCAGATGGGCTTTTTTTTGATGTGTCTTTTCATTCATGAGACTTCAGAATGTCCTAGTCCATCCTATTCCTTAAGGAACCAGGGACTAACTTTAAGTACATACAACCTGGATAAATTACTTAACTATACAACAATTACAGTAATTTATTTGGGTTGTTATTAACTTCTACCTTAAAACAGTAGAAAAATCTGTTTAGCTTCTTTTCTTAAACCTGTTGCTGTTCAGGGAGTCCTACGCACTCTCACAAGGTTCCTGCTTCTTGCACATAAAAATTAAAATGAAACTAAAAGAGAAGAGAAAAGGGAGAGACAGCTTGCTTTCCTCGATGGCCTCCAAACATTGAGTGACTTGATGTGACTCTGATTATTCACATGGTGGCACTCCAGAATGTATTTGCCATACATTCTAAAATGTCTTCTACACTAGGGAATAAAAGTGTCATACTGGTGGTGATGCACCATGATTATAAAGTTGTTCATTATTGAGTTTCAGAATTATAATGCACACCACACTTCACTCATGAACATTTCCTATAACTAATGTCTCTGGTTTCCATATCTCCCGCCTCTCTCTGGGACAGGCATTTTACTTCTTTCACTCCCACTTTTTTTTTTTTTCCATTTAGAAACTGTTTTTGCCTGGCCCATGCTCCTTCCCTTTGCGCTAAAGTCTGCTACCTGAGTTAAACCAAGCTGATGTGTCCATGCTGCTTTCCACAGTTCCAAGTCCTACTGTGGGGCCAATTAGGGGCAACAATCACTCGTGTCTCTAGGAGCACTGTGGTCATAGTAGCTGCTTCCTATAGCTGCTTCCTTTGTTTTCGAAGGCTGCTCTGCCGCCATTGTTTTTTCCAGAAATCTCCCTTGGAGTTTTATATTCGATTGGTGATCTGCCTTTGCTCATTCTTCAGGAGTCTGGTAACAAGTTGCCCAGCATCTTGTTTTGGGAACTTCATGCTAAGGGTTGCTCGGGAATGAGTTGCTCTAGGCATCTTTAGGCCCCTCTGCATTGCTGCTGTCTTTGCTATTTCTCCTCCTCTCTTTTGAACCATATAGTAACTCACGGGGTTACCTTTCTCACTGACAATCTTAGTTTAATCTCTAGCACTGTATATATTCCCAAGAGCACAACCATGAGCTGTGCTGAACAGTCATGAGTATTCTCGGGCACAACTGATATAATTTGCTCTATCCTAAATATCTTACTATTAATTTTAACTAAAACTGTGAAGTAGATATAATTGTTGCCATTTGATCTAAAAAATCTTAAGCAATTTGCTTAATGCAAACCTGATTATGCATAGCAAACTAGGTAACTGAATAAATGCAGTTTTTAAATAGTAGTGTTACAGAGAAAGTGAAAGTGCAGACCCAAATATTTAAAACCTCCAATTGATGATTGCACAAACTTCAGTTGCATAGGTTATAAACTATCAAATAAGTCATTTTACAAAAAACCTTGTTTACATATGACATTACCATTAGCATAAAGAGCTTCAGGCTATGGAAATTACATATTATATATACACAGAGTCACTTATTAGATGAGTACACTGATAGCAAGGAAAAGACAGCAGATGGCTAAGAAAAGAAGCAAACCCATCAGTAGTGAAGAACAGTTTATACCAAATGATATCAGACTGTGAACAAAAAAGTGGTAAGGAAAAAACTGCTTTAGGTTGTCTCAGATATGGAGATTCCTGTCTCTGGTGATTGCACTGAAGTAATGATATGTTTAGGCAACTACAGAAATGTACTACATACATGGGATATAAAATGGAAGTGCTAAAAACATCTTGTAGTAAGCATGCAATTTTTACACTCAGTCTATAAGAATTCCAAGTTTGTTGAATCTCCTCTAGTAATAGTCATAATAACATTATATAATTTCTAAAAATGTATAGAGCATCACTTGTTATTTATAGAAAGTAAGAAAATCTGGGAGCGATTTTAATGCTTTCTGTTTGAAACTAAGAAATTGTTTTTGCAGGTATGCATTCATCCTGGAAAGACAGGGGGAAGGGAATTCTATTTTCAGTAGACTGAAAAAGTATTGTACAAGTCAGTTTTATAGTGTTTTAATGAATCACACAGAATTCATGGACTAAAAATGATCATAATCATGTATATATATTATATATGGGCAGTAAAACTTTTAAATTTTATTATTTTTTGTCTTCCCAAGCCTACTTTAAATAGCATATTATGGACCCAACACAGAGACTCATGGGGCATTTGTGGCTCTACTGCTAGTGGTGTATGTCCTAACTCCTGAGTTAACAATCATTTAAAATATCCTTAAATAATAAAAATTATATGCTTTTTAGTTAGAAACAAGTTATCTGAAAACTTTTTAGGAGATACAGTTCTTTCATTTAACTTCATAAAACTGAAAATTCACAAAAAGTAAGGAAAACTAGAAAGCAAAATAAAGGTACCTAAAAGTTTTAAATTATTTGCTATATTTTTTACACTGTAAGAACTGGAAAGCCTGTATGGAGTACAGATGGGGGTGGGTTGGGAGGGAGGGAGATTTGGGACATTGGTGGTGGGGAACTTGCACTGATGAAGGGGGTGAAAAAAAAAAGTTAAAAAAAATAAAATCAAAAAAAAAAAAGAAAAGGAAAGAAAAAAAAATAAGGCCTCCCAATTCTTATCACAGGCTGTGTTCTTCACACTGACTGTATAGAAAGAGGAGGTACAGTAAATGCACCCCATATACACCTCAACCCAAACCCTTGCCTGGTCTGTATTGGGAATTTAGGGGACAAAAAAAAAAAGATTTTCACCATTAGATATAGCAGTAGTTATTATTATATTTATCACATATAATAGTATTGTGATGATTTTTCTTTTTAAAATAAACATTGTTTTCATCAATTTTCAATATGTAGAATTATTAATAAACTATGAATATTAATAAATATTTAAATGATAATTTTATAGTAATATAATCTTTAATTGAGAGGACTAAAAGTCTTAAACAGGAAAATGGAAATTTTCAATTTTGCTTTTTAAAAGCATTTAGAGAATAAATTATTAGTTATTTAGAATTTTTTATATGCTTCAGACTAGTTTGTTAAAACTAATATACTTTTTCCTAGAAAACAAATGTGTCTTGTTCAATCTAAAATGTGCCAGGAAGGAATGTATAAATAATATTGATGATACATATACAACATAAAAATAAGCAGATGCTGCTGTTTTGAGAGACTTCATAATATGATAAAAATTTTATTTAAATTCAATTTCTTATTTTTGTTATTAAGCTATCATGGTATTAAATTGCTATAACATAAATGCTAGTATTCTTTGTAAACATGATGGTATATACTTCATAATAATTTTATAATTACACAAATATTATATGTAGTCTGAGTAAGTTATTTAAATGGACTAAGCCACATTTAAAAAGAATGAGTTTTAAAAATGTCTTTTTATTAATAAGAGCTAGGATAGGCTATAATTTATGACGACTAGGAATAATGCCTTCTGTTAACCAAAATGATTAATAGATGAAAAGAACATGTAGAAAACTTTTCAACATGTTTGTTTTAAAATGTTTATAGAATATTTAGTAGCTAAATGATAATATAGGATGACTTTGAAAGCTGTAATATTACCAAGGGCTAGGTCTAGATTTTAAAAAATATGAACGTTAAAATATACAGATTATTTTAGACTTGATGATTTCAGAACCCTGCATAAAACCCTAAAGTGCAGAACCAGTACATTGAAAGATTCCCATTTGAAAATGAATTAGTGTGTCAATTAAATAAGAATATGAGGAAGAAATTGAAGCAATATAAAATATGAACATCAGACTGGGGAAAATGAATAGACAGAAGATCAATGGGATCAAAGATGAAGAAAAGCTTGACAAGTATTCAGGACGTTAGGAAAAACTGTGCCACAGAATAAAATTAGTCACTCTTAATTTCTGGTTCTTAGCAGCTGTGTCAAGTCACAATAATTTCCTGCCTAAATATGAAAAAGTTTATTGGTACTCATACATGATTTTCATGACATGATATTGGACATAAAATGAATACATAAAATTATATTGTAAATAATTGTTTTATTTTTGTCATAGTGGTCTATTAAATATTTCTCCTACATCTATCATTTTAAAATTTTAAAATTATGAGTATAAAAATTTAAAATCATCTGTTCTAGATTGTAGTAGTATTTAAATTATGCCAGGTTCTGTCAAATATACTGATGAAATACAAAAAGGAGTCTAAGATATTTGAAATACTATTTGACTGGAATATATATGCCAATATTGCTTATCTAAAAATCCTATAATTTTACAGATATATATTGTTTGTTACTTAATTAGAAATTAAGGTATCTAATATTTTTCTGCTCAATCATAAAAATGCAGTTAGATAAAATATTCATTTATACTCTAGAGATAAAAAGATTTGTTTAATTTTCTCTGAAGCTGTTCTTCGTCTAAACTTATTAGGAAGAACGGGGTTTAAGAAGAAAATATACTAGATTTAAGCGGTGAAAAATTTCCTACATAGAAGACCTGACCTGAGGATCGCTTCCTAATTTAACGAAGTAAATAAAAATACCTGATTAAATAGACTGTCCAAAACTTCTGTTGTGCCTTTAAAGCCTACTTATAAAGTACACCAATTAAATGTAAATTTTAAAAGATGAAGAAAATAGACACTTAAAAATTCTTATGGGGCAGGAGCAACAGCACAGCGGTAGGACATTTGCCTTGCACTTGGCTGACCCTGGACCAACCTCGGTTTGAGCTCCAGCGTCCCATATGGTTCCCCAAGCCAGGAATGATTCCTGAGCACATAGCCAAAAGTAAAAGAGTATACCCTGAGCATCACCGGGTGTGCCCCCTCAAAAAAAAAAAAAAAAGAAAAGAAAAAAAAAAGAAAAAAAGAAAGAAAGAAAGAAAAGAAAAAGAAAAAGAAAACTAAAACTAAAACAAAAAAATCTTATTAACATGTCCTACAGCAATCTGAACTCAGCTATTTTTTGGGGGGAGGGGGGTGTTGGGCCACACCCAGAGGAATTCAAGAGTTACTTCTGGCTCTGTGCTCAGAAATCATTCCTGGCAGGATCAGGGGACCATATGAGATGTGGGGATCAAACCCAGGTCTGCCACATGCAAGCCAAATGTCCTATCCACTGTGCAATATAACTCCAGCTCCTGAATTCAACTTAAAAGGCCTTAAGTATTTCAGTAGCAGGATAAACTGATAGAAAAGATAGCATAAAATAAGGAAAAATATTACATTAAATTATTTGTAATAACCAAGTATTATAAATCTAACTGAAATTAACTAAATGTCCATTCATTTCAACAAATGAAATACCACATTGTATAATTTTCAGAGGACTGCTTTCAACTTATCTGTACAGTTTATTGTATTGGTGTTGACATGATTTTGATTGACATAACCAGATATACTGGGAGTTATAATTTTCAAAGATAATAAAAAATAATAATAGTAATAATAATCTAATACATTATTAGATGAGAAAAGGTTTTTTAAAAACATGCATTCTATGCATATTCCAATAAAAGGAAATTTGGGCCAAAGAGATAGCATGGAGGTAAGGCGTTTTTGCCTTGCATGCAGAAAGTCGGTGATTCGAATCCCGGCATTTCATATGGTGCCCCTTGCCTGCTAGGAGCGATTTCTGAGCATAGAGCCAGGAGTAACCCCTGAGCACTGCTGGGTGTGACCCCCAAAAAACCCAAAAACAAACAAAAAAGGAAATTTGAATTGCTCAAAAGAGGAAGTGGAAGTGGAAGCTTTTTATTTTAATTTATCCAAATTGCCAAAATACACTTAAATTCCTCAACTATATAGCTATCACTGAACTTGTTGACTTAGTTTTGTTAATTAATTCATTATAAGTGAATTAACAGATTTATCTCTGTTAAACTATATATTGGTACTGTATCTTTTGGAGTAAAGCTGTCATCATTACAGATGAATGTTCCTTTTTAAAAAAGAAATTACTTACTTAAAACTATGTATTATCTAGTTGCTCACAACAAATTTGTCCCAAGACCAATTCCACCATTAATGCAAAATTGCCTTTACCATTTTTGCCAGATTATCATCCATTCTCAATTCAACACCCCTTGGCAGGCAAAAAGTAATGTATTTTATATTGCTTGTTTACAGATAAGAGGTAATGAAAAAAATTAAAGTATAGCAACAGGAAAATTTTTGATAATTATTGTATCTTGCAATGAGGTTATTAAATCACTGTGAGAAGATTTCCTAAGATCTTGGTTCCAGTTGATCTTTCTGTTAATTCTTTTGTTTCTGAACATTAGATGCTTTTGAACCCACATTGACGATCTAAAATGTATTCCCACTGAGATGACAGTATTGAAAAAAATTGGAGTCATTGCATATGTCATTGCACCGATCCAGAAATTCCAAGCACTCTGGCTAATATTTTCATCTTGTGGGGCATGATTTCAGCTGTGATGGCTTCTGGAATTAAGAGAAGTCAGAGCTGGATGGATGGGTGCCTGTACTTAATCCACTAAAGTTCTGGTGATATCAGCCAAATAAAATACAAGCATACTTGGCGTTTGAACCAGTTTGGCTTCTCTGCAGAGATCTGTAGTTAAGTAGTAAAGCTGAACCATTGGTGAAATGAAGATTGTGGCTGATGGGTGCCAGTGATATAATTTTGAGAGGGTGAGAACTTGGCCCACCTCTGTTTCTAAGACTGACAGTTTTCATATGTCAGTCTTATGGTGGCTGGTGTATCAATAACTTTTCATGACTTGGTTTACATCTATTTTGAAAACACAGTGAGTCTATGGAAATAACTAAGTGCAGACATGGTGAGTGTACATTGGGGTGACAAATGAATTCTCAGTGAAACAAAGTACTGTTGTACTAAAATAAATGTTTAAAAAATGTAGGACTTTTAAAAAGCAAATTTTTGAATTTAGGTTTAAAAGACTAAAATTATGTTATATTATTAATTTTTACAAAATTAATTTTAACAATTCTATTTTAAATAGAATGCAGAATGCTGCTTATACTTGGAGAGCAATATGCTTATTTCCTAACCTTCTATCTTATACAGATTGTAAAAGAAAATGTGTAGGTTGTTTTGCATTGCTTTTTTTCTAAGGCAAGAATTATAGAATAATTAAAAAAATAAGTAACTTAAGATGTCTCTGTGAGGTCCTTCTAAGTTTATAATTCACTCTTATCCAGCATCAAGCCTAGAATAAAAATATTAATATACTATAAGTAGTTCTATCTTGACAAGGACAAAGAAAGTTGATAAACATCTATAACTTATGTTCAGACAGAGCATTTTATTTGATAACATACTTAATAAAATCTATTTTGTTATATAATTATATTATTTATGTTATATACATAGTTATATCTATTTGATATATAATAATTAAAATATTATTATACTTTGATTATTTTTAAAGTTATTATATTTAGCATGGACAGAGGAAAGAAAAATTTTCTAACATTTAAAAATATCACGTTTTATATTATTGTATATGTTGGAAAATAGGATTTCAGAGCTATATAACATTTTTTGACTTGTTTTTGTTTTAAAAGTATTTTCTCTTGGTGTGACTTGAATGATTTGTCTTGATATTTTTTGGATTACCTTCCAAGCTGAAAGCAATATTTTCTAATGAATCACTATTTCAAACACAGATAGAACATTTATGAAAAGGGAGGGAGAGGTAAAGTATAATTGGATAACATTCCTTTAGGCTTTATAATTTTGAATTTACTTTTTTTCCTCAAATGAGTTAAGTTGACATACGGGAAAGATATTTTTGAAACAATTTATAAAATAAAAGCATTTCTGAGTGATGCTTTTAGTTATTTAGAAGTATTTACTGCTAATGGAAAAATCTTTCAGTCTTGTTTACTGAGTTTTTAGTTTATTTGATGAGGCACAAAAACTTTAAAAGGTAGTTAGAAAGAAAATTTTTATGGTTTACCATCTAAATAGGACATAGCATTATTGATGAATATTTCCTTTATGGCAGTCACTGACTTTAGTACTTGCCAAACACTAATGTACTTAATTATTATAACAACCCAAACAAGCAACTTTTCTTAGTCACTTTTAAAAATAAAAATAAAGTGATATAGCGAGGTTGAATAACTTGCAAAAAATTATCAATAAAATAAATAGGAAATCCTAAAAATTATTGCAGGAATTTAAGTCAGCTGATAGATACCATCATCTTACCATTCTGAAGTGGAAACAAAGTAATTGGAATCAACAAGTGGATGAATATAAAAAATCCACTTACTACTTACAATGCCTAAGTTGAAGAACCATCTCATTAAGTTTCTAAGATGTTTTAGATGCTGTTTAAATAACTTGGAATTGAGTAGCTGGAGTAAAGCAGAAAGGATCCTTGTTCTGCACGAAGCTGACCAGAGTTAAATCCCTATTATCCAATATGGTTCCCTCAGCACTACTACTACCTTCCTGAGTGAGAGTCAAAAGTAATCCCTGAGCATCACTGACTGTGGCCCCAAACAAACCAAAAAAAAAAAAAATTCCCCAGAAACATATCTTCTAGATGATGCAGCAATTCCACTCCTGATAATCCACCCTAAATGGTCCAAAAATTCAATTTAGAAAGACATTGTTAGGGTTTGGAGTCAAGGAGCAAGACCACACAATTGAAATAAATAAAAGCAAAATTTACTAACAAGGTTACTGATTGATTAGTACCACTTCTAGCAGGAGGTGACCCCGCCCAGGGATCACAAACCTGATTATATAAAACTAAAGCAGGAAGTCTTTACCTTTAAGTTGATTATCTGTTGTCTAGGGTTTTTCTAGGGTGTTCCATATGTCCTTTTATGGCTACATTTCTAGAGTGGTATATTGTGGTTTATGGGACCTGAGTCTGCATTATTATTGTTGGGATAAATTTAGCCCTTACATGAAATTTAGTCTTGCTAGCCTTAAATGGAAACTTAACTTTAGGTTGACACAATGGAGTTCCTTCTACTCCAGGCTTCAGAGACATATGCATTCCTATGTTCATTGTAGCACTATTCACAATAGCCACAACTGGAAATCTAAGTGCCCAGGAAGAGATACATGGATAAAGAAATTGTGGTACATATACACAATTAAATAGAATTAAAATCTAAGAAAAATGAAATCATGAAATTATTTGCTATGTGGAAGGAGCCAGAGATTATTATTCTGAGTAAAAGCATTCAGGAGGGGAACAACACAGAAGAGCACTCTCATATGTAGTATATGAAGGAACCGAATAAGGAAATGACAAATGCCCAAAAGTAACAAAAATTTAGAACTTTATCTTTAGAAAGAAGTTTATCACAGGGATGAAACCATGGGACAATGGTAAAAGGAAGTGGACATCGGAATGTAAGCTGTGGTACTGGAATAATTCGTTTGTAAAATCCTACTTATAAATTGTTTAAACCATGATGCCCAAAATTAATTAAAAAATTTAAGCTAAATAGCGCTGCTAATATTTTAATCTCCAACTACATATAACTTGAAGTCCCTATTCTTGGCTGATATTATTATTAATCAAGAAATAATTGTTTGAAAATGTCATTGAAAAAATTGAATGTATACACTTGAAAGGCAATAAGCTTAAAAACATCATGGAACTAGGTGAGAGCATAAACAAACTACAACCTTCCTGTATTTGCCTCTTATTTCTGTGAAAAATAGTAGAGATTTAGTAGCTTAAAACATTGCACATTTATTATCTTACAGTTCTGTAGTTTTTACAAGTAAAATTAAGGTTTGAAAGAACTTTATTCTTGGGTAATCTCGGAAAGAGTACATGTCCCACAATAAAGACTCACTCTCTATAATCTAACATCGAGAGAATGGGTATGAAGCAGGGTTGCCACGAGAATTAATAAACTAAGGTATTTATGGTAGAAACACAGAGATGGAGAAGAGGGATTTTTCAGTCTCATACTCCAGAAGGCTCCAAACCAACCCATCTTTATTGTTCAACTCATTCCACAACTGGGAGGGGGAGGGTCCAGTGACAGACAAAAGTACCTATCTCAAGCTAATTCAGTCTAGGTGAGCCTTTTAGATATTAAAATGGGTGTATAAAAAAGAAGGGGATAGCATGGAGGTAAGGCGTTTGCCTTTCATGCAAAAAGTCATCGGTTCGAATCCCGGTGCCCCATATGGTCCCCGTGCCTGCCAGGAGCAATTTCTGAGCATGGAGCCAGGAGTAACCCTTGAGCACTGCTGGGTGTGACCCAAAAACCAAAAAAAAAAAAAAAAGTGTAAAAAAGAAGGAGGAAGCCGGGAAAAGTCTTCATTTTAGGTGTTATCCCAAATGCACCTACCCTACTTAGTTTCTACTAGAACACCTTCATTACTTGACTCATGGGCAACGAGTTTTCCTCCATCTTCCAACTGCCTCTTTTATCAATCCATCTTCTCCTTTATTCTTCTTGCTTTGCTTTCATAAGGATATTTGCAATTATAAAACATTCTGAACTCATTTCGAGTATTCAGAATAATCTCTCTTTCTCAAAAGCTTTAATTTAAAAACACCTAACAGGTATTGACAAAAACCTGGAACTATATTAACTGGTCCCTGAGATTCTATTTGGGAGTCCATAATGTTACATTTCTCCCAACTCACCACTAGGAAGAAGTAAATAAAAATGAAAAAATATATTGCTATTCACATAGTTAAAATGGTTCACTCAAGCAACTCTTTATTATCAGACAACATTTATTGTCTTCTGCTCTACATTCATCAATGCATGGCTTATTTCTCCATGATATTTACTGTTAAAATCCCCCTCACCTCAAATTTCTCTCAGAGCAATATTTCTTAATCCATTCATCTGTCAATGTATATGTTGTTTTTATATATTGGCTAAAGTAAATAATGGCATAATAATGATCAGGATGAAAGTATTTCTTTTGGATAATTATTTAGAATGTTTAGATAAAATTTGGAAATAAAAATAGATAAGAATGTACAGTTGGGACTGGAGAGGTGGTGCTAGAGTTAAGGTGTCTGCCTTGCAAATGCTAGCCAAGGAAGGACTGCAGTTATAAACAGGTAAGAATTTGTAATTTTGGATGTAATATGGAGATTTTATTTTTAAATTATTTTTAAAAATTCCATATTTCTAATAGTGCTCACACTAATTTACATTGCCACCAAAAGAGCACACAAATAGCCTGTTTTCTCCACAGTCACAATAATTTTTAGTTCATTATAACTGGTGTAAGGTGACACTTTATTGTGATTTTGATTTGCATTTCTTTGATTATTCATAATTTTGTGCAATTTTTCATGTGGCTATTGTATTTCTTTTAGAAAATATGTTCTTTTCTTTTTTTTTGTTTTTTTGTTTTGTTTTTTGTTTTGTTTGTTTTTGGGTCACACCCGGCAGTGCTCAGGGGTTACTCCTGGCTCCATGCTCAGAAATTGCTCCTGGCAGGCACAGGGGACCATAGGGGGCACCGGGATTCGAACTGATGACCTTTTGCATGAAAGGCAAACGCCTTACCTCCATGCTATCTCCCGGGACCCAGAAAATATGATTTACGTAAAAATTTTTTGGAGGGCCACACCCTGTGACGTTCAAGGTTTAATCCTGGTTATGCATTCAGAAATTGCTCCTGATTTGGGGACCATATGGGGTGCCAGGGATCAAACCAAGGTCCTGCCTGGATAGACTGCTTGCAAGGCAAATGCCCTACTGTTGTGCTATCACTCTGGCACCTAAATAAAATATTTTTATATATGTTACTTCATTTAAAGACCATATAGTTGATCTTAATAGCATTCTTTTCCAGGTAAGTGGAAGCAAGACTATTAAAAAAAATAAAAGAAAAGAAAGAAAAAAAGAGTACAGCAAGAAGAAAATATGTGAAAATTGTATCTTGCAATGAGGTCATTAAATCTTTGTCAGATTTTTTAAAGCTTTCCCTTCTAACTGATTTTTCTGTTAATTCTTTTATTTTGGAGGTAAGGCATTTGCCTTTCATGCAAAAGATCATCGGTTCGAATCCCGGTGCCCCATATGGTCCCCCGTGCCTGCCAGGAGCAATTTCTGAGCATGGAGCCAGGAGTAACCCCTGAGCACTGCCGGGTGTGACCCAAAAACCAAACAAACAAACCAAAAAAAGTAATTCTTTTATTTCTAAACATTAGGGTGACTTCAAATACATCTTGGCAAAAAAAAAATGGTGTGTTTCTATTGAGATGACAGTAGTAAAAATTTTGGAGCATAAGAAAAGTTCAGAAATTTCAAGCATGGTGATTGATATTATGACTTTCATGGGTGTGTTTTCAGCTGCCAAGCCTTTGGGGTACAAGAAAGTGGAGTAAGTAGTGGGGAGGTGCTGTACTTAATCCAAATAAAAAATAAGTTTTGGCTATGTCAGTCCAAAGACCAGCATACCTGCGATTTTGGTCAGATTAGAGTCTCTGCAGAGTGCCAATGTTGAATGGTGAAGCAGGGCCATTGGTGAAGCAGCAAATGTAGATGGTGGGTGCAGCCAATATGGCTTCAGCAGGGTAGGAACTTGGTCCACCTCTCCTCCCTAGAACCAGCTTGCAGCTGCATGGCCAATGTACTCACCAATGTTCTCTGCTTGATTTACATCTTTTTCAATAATAGATTCAGGTCTATGATGCAGGTAGAAAACAGACATGGTGACTGTATTGGGGGGCATGGTTTCAGCTGCTACAGGCCCCCTATTTTGGAGGGGTCACATCCGGTGGCATTTAGGGGCTACTCCTGGCACTGTGCTCAGAAATAATCCCTGCAGGCACGGGGACCATATGGGATGCCAGGAATTGAACCACTGTCCTGCATCAGCTGCATGCAAGGCAAACACCCTACCATTGTGCTATCTCTCCAGCCCAGACCCTTTATTTTTTAATATTCTTGTTTGCATGTTTGTTTTGTCTACATCTAGCAATGTTCAGGAATTACTCCTAGATTTGTATTCAGTAATTATTCCTGTTGGTGCTCAGGAAACTATATGGGATACCAGGGATCATACGTATGTTGGAGCAAGTAAGTGAGGTGCCCTCCCTGCAATAAATACTATAGCTCTGATCCCTTAATTTTATTTTAGTTTAGTCTTATCTATTTTCCATTTAGTTGTATACTTTTCAAATACATGCTTTTTTCAATGTTTCTCATCCTATAATTTGAATAGCTTTTGCATTCAGGTAACTCTTTCTTTTATCTTTTTTTGAAACATACATGAAGCAATTAGGGATTATTACTATTTATGAATTTAGGAATTGTTATGTTCTGGACTTGATGAACCATATGTAGTACTGAGATTTAAACTATTACATGTAGGGCAATATTATCTATATTATCTGCTATATTATCTCTCTGACCTCCAATTGACTATTTCTTTACCTATGCAGAAATATTTAATTTTGATGGATTTCTTCTTGTTTATTTCTGGTTTATAGTAAACATTAAATTTATATGTATTAGAGAATAAATGAACACACAACTAATTATTTTAATTTTTGCTTTGCTATTTTTTAAAATATTACTTATTGCATCTCTTAGTAATGAAATTTCACAAAATTAATGTGAAGAAATAGTTCCCTTATTTTTATTAATTTCAAATAGTGCCTAATTTTTTTTTTTTTGGTTTTTGGACCACACCCGGTGGCATTCAGGGGTTACTCCTGGCTATGTGCTCAGAAGTTGCTCCTGGTTTGGGGGACCATATGGGAAACTGGGGGAATGGAACCGCGGTTCGTCCTAGGATAGCACAGGCAAGTCAGGCACCTTACCACCAGCACCACAGCCCAGCCCCCAGTGCCTAATTTTTAAGACTATAGTTTTTCTAATTAGTAATTGTGAAAGGTTTATGAAAATATTGTAGGGGCCAGAGAGAGAGCACAGCAGTAAGGCGTTTGTCTTAGATGCAGAAGGACAGTGGTTCGAATCCCGGCATCCCATTTGGTCCCCCAAGCCTGCCAGGAGCAATTTCTGAGCATAGAGCCAGGAGTATTCGCTGAGCGCTGCCAGGTGTGGTCCAAAAAAAGAAAAAAGGAAGAAAGAAAATATCTTAATGTAATTTTTTGTATATGAATATTCAACTAAAATCATTTAAATATGACAGGTAAAATTAACTATTACTAAACGCTGACTAAGAAACCTGAAATTAATGTTTTCATTTTCGATGTTATCTACATTAAATATAATTGTTATTTTATTTGCTTCTTTTGGGGCCACCTGGAGTTGCTATGGGCTTACTGACTGCTTAGGGATCACATCTCATGGAGCTCTGGGATTGAACATGGGATAAAAATGTGAGCAAGGCAAATATCCTCTCTATCTCTCCAGCCTTTAAAATATGATTATTTTGTGATATGTAGCACTCCATGTATTGTGTATTTTCCAAAACAAAAAATTAGCACTAGTTATCAAGCATTCATATGTTTAATGATTCAATAGCGGTCTTTCTAACATATTACGCTTAAACAAAAACCTAAACTACCAATTCTAAAGCTACCAAGACACAGCAGGCTTTAGGGGGAAATACACAAATTATAGAGGAGTAACACAATTTTTCAGAGCAAGTTGACATCCAGAATTCTACACTTTAGACTAATTACATTCTATTGAGTAATCTGTATCAAGTTCCCGTCATGAATCGTATGAGCAGCATGTAAAAGAATGCTATTCTGCCCTTACAAATTTTGTCTAAAAATAGAATTAAGCAGAGTGGGAATACACTTTTAGAGAAGTAGTATAGATCTCTGTCACTTTGTTTATTATTTTTTTTAAATTTTAACATAAGCCATCAATCTTATTTTGACCCATGGGTGGAAGGATGAAATAATCTTGATGAAAAGAGAGTAATTATAACGCAATTTTAATTTTAGCATGAAGTAGGCATATTTAACATCAGATAATTTACATATTTTAGAGTAGCAGTTCTCACCTGTTTATAGGAGCTACTACTCTGCAGGACACCATAGCTTGGAGCTCAATTAAGCTCAAATTATAAAGTCAAACTACATCTGTTCCCATTGTGAGAAAATCTGCTAAGATAAAAAATAAGTTAAAATATTTATATGATAAATCTTTTTTGACTTTTTATTAATAATTCAATGGTTTAGAAATGGTTTTGGAGCAAAATGATCTCTTATTTAACTATACCAAGAATGTAGCCATAATTGTCCTCTATTTTCTGTTTTCTTGTTTTTCAAAGATTTTGGTTGTAGTGATAAAAGCAGAGGTTGACTTTGGAGCTTCTATGAATATCTGAGTTTTTAAGA
>PVKC010007077.1:0-30061 GCA_004027635.1 Crocidura indochinensis
CGAAACCTAATCACAAACACATATGTAATCAAAACGTTTAAATTAAAAAAAAAAGGAAAAAAATCAAAAGAAAAAAAAAAGAATAAGGCCTCCCAATTCTTACCACAGGCTGTGTTCTTCATGCAGACTGTATAGAAAGAGGAGGTACAGTAAACACACCCTATATACACCTCAACCCAGACCCTTGCCTGATCTGTATTGGAAATTGGGGACAAAAAAAAAAACAAAAAAAACATAGATCAACAAGGGTCAGTTTGAAATGATTGTTCCATCTTCCCATGGTGTTTCTAAGTCAGTGTCTTTTGTGGTTGGTGCTAGTGGAGCTTTCTGTATAAATGTTTAGGTTCACTGAGCATGGAAGATTTCTATGGGATTTTCCCATCAGATTTCTCATGATTTTACTGGGCTGATACTACTAGGAAATTTAGAGGTATTGTACAATTGTTTGCAGCCACGTAATTTAGGATCTATAGATTGGAAAGAAATATGGTAGCTTGGCAGCTTGATAAGGTTAAGTTGTGAAGCTGGACTGTTTCTGTAGAAGGGTGTCAGGTGTGGCTGTGGGCCGCTGTGGCTTCAGGCAGAAAAGGAAGTCTGGCCCCATTGAATTGACAACATTAAAGTGGCCTCGTAAGTTGGATTCTATCAAAGCCCCATAGATTTCCATGGCACTTTAACTGTCTTTGTTCTCCCACAATTCAGATACAATTACTCTATCTGGAGATGAAAAAGATTTGGGGAGATTGAATGTGAGAGTGTTTTATAATCCTTCAGTAGAGCAGATCTGGATCACAGTTTTACAGGTAAGTTAATATAGTCGATTTTGATCTTTCTTACAAAATTGAATACTTAATGCACTACAAGCATCTACTTTTAATTCCTTCTGGGAAATTGGCCAGTATTTTCTTTAGAATTGGAGGTTCTGTTGTGTTTTTTCAGAAAACGCTATTGACTAAGAGTATTATAATGATAATAAGCCTATAGGTCTGTTGAGTATTTACTTATTTTTAACCTCAAGAAGGAAATGGATACATTGCCAGAATCTTAAATGTCAGAGGGTAGATGAAACAAAAGGTCCATAGATGAATGTTTCACTCTTGTCATTTTATTTACGTCATTAGCTCAAGAACTGCATCAGTTTGTGTTGCTTAAGTTCTTTGTCAGATTCAAACTGTACACTTACCGGTTTTATTTTTTTCAGTGCAGAGATTTACTTTGGCCCTCTAGTTACGGAGATGCCCCTACTGTTTTGATAAAAGGAACACTCACATTGGCCAAACCTGTGCACTTCAAATCGTCTGCCAAGGAAGGTTCCAGCGTAAGTGATTGCTGGTGTTTGAGCTTCTTTGTGTGCTTCCTTCATATTAGTCTCTCTAACCCATATAAAGTATTATGAAGGTAAATTACAAAGTGTGTGAGATGGTTTTGCATCTTTAAAATGTGCTATTTTGGGGCCAGAGAAGTAGATCAGCAGTAAGGCATTTGCCTTGCACGTGGCTGACCTAGAATGGACCACAGTTCCATCTCCTGGCATCCCATATGGTCCCCAAGCCAGGAACAATTTCTGAGCTCATAGCCAGGAAACCCTAAGCATCACTGGGTGTGGCCCCAAAACGAAACAAAAATTTGCTATTTCATTGTCTATTCCTAAAGATGGCATTTAGAAAAAAGATGCAACCATTTCATCCTGGCTTGAAATTAGACATTGCGAAAATTTTAATTGGAAAAGTTTACAATTTAGACAAATTACCAAGCACTTGATTATAGTACAATGTGAGAGAGACTACAAGGTGCTACTTAGAGGGATTGGAGCCATAGTAAAGGGGAGAGGGGTTAAGCCACTTATCTTGCACACAGAAGACCCTGGTTCAGTCTTTGACACCACATATGGTCCCTTAAGTACCATTTAGGAGTGATCCCTGAGCAAATCACACACACACACACACACACACACACACACACACACACACACACACCATGCACACACACGTACACACAAATATTCACAGCCATTTTTATTAACCTTAATATATGCTTCATTGTTAAAAATTAAATCTATCTTTCCTTGATTATGAAATGGTATTTTCATTTATTTTAAAATGGCATATCAGTCTTTGTCTTTTGATATTTTATATTTTGGGAGTTTGTTTTTGTTTGTTTTTTAGAATATTGAATTTATGGAAACATTTGTATTTGCTATTAAACTCCAAAGTCTACAAACTGCAAGACTTGTTTTTAAGATCCAGTCCCAGACTCCCAGGAAGAAAACCATTGGCGAATGCTCCCTATCACTCAGAACTCTTAGCACACAAGAAATGGATTACTCTTTGGATATAGCACCACCTTCCAAAATTGCCGTAAGTGAAAGTACTTTGTCATGCTACATTATCTCATACCTACAATCATTTCATTGATGAGTTCTTGTTTGTTTGGTATAACTTGAACATACGGACTACTTTAGAATCTGGAAGATTTTCAAGAAGCAACAAGAGTAATGTCATTTTTATTTTAGTTGCATTTTTTAAATAGTGAAAGGTTAACAGAACCCCTTTATTTCCTCCATTGAGTAATTACTTTAGAATGATCTTCCCATACTGCATTTTAATTTTTCATACTTCAGGGGAAAGTAACTCTGAAATATGTGTCACCCTATTTTTATTTTTAATGTTTTAGTAGTTGATCAACTTTGAAAAGGCAGGAAATTTGTTTTATTCATTAGTAAGCTGTTTTATCTGCCCACAAATCATTTAGATGAGATTCTGACAACTGCTGTTTTTTTTTTTTTTTATAAAGAAATTCATTATTGGGGCCGGCGAGGTGGCGCTAGAGGTAAGGTGTCTGCCTTGCAACCACTAGCCAAAGAACGCGACCGCAGTTTGATCCCTGGCGATTCATATAGTCCCCCCAAACCTGGGGTAATTTCTGAATGCTTAGCCAGGAGTAACCCTTGAGCATCAAATGGGTGTGGCCTGAAAAAAAAAAAGAAGAAGAAGAAATTCATTATCTTTAGCCTTTGTGTGTGTGATTTTTTTTGGGGGGGGGGGTTTACACTCAGCAACTCTCTGGGGTTACTCCTGGTTCTCCGTTCAGAAATCTCTCCTGGCAGGCTCGGGGGACCATATGGGATGCCGGGATTCAAACCACCATCCTTCTGCATGCAAGGCAAACATTTTATCTCCATGCTATCTCTCCGGTCCCCTATGTTTAGCTTTTACTTTTAAGACTTGATCATTTCTTCTCTCAACCAACTGCATTTTATGAATTTTTTAATTCCTTATAGTTTAATATAGTTTTAGTTAGGAGAATATGTATAAAGCTGAGTCATAAACTTTTATGAGTCAAGCCGCTATGTAATTTTAAATTTATGTAGGCTTATATTTGATCTACTTCCAAGAACATTAAGGATGACTGGGTGTGATTAATCCTGGATATGCATTAGACTCATTTGAGACCTTTAAAAAAACATACACCTAAACCAAGTAAATTAGAATATTTGGAGGTAGGGTGGCATAGAAAGCATTTGTAGTTTTTAGAAAAAGCTAAAAATTGATTATTCAAATGTATATCAGCCAGTGAGATTCACTGAATTAGAGGGAAAATTAGGAATTAAAAAAATTAAATGCAAAGGATTACTATAATTCATGATTAGGGAGAATAGAAGTTCTTAATAATTTTTCTGCAACACTTTTGACTCTATTCCCAATATCTTTTCTTATAGCGTTTATCACCATGTAGGATTATTGAAGCTACTTTTCTCAATTAAAAATCTTTTTTTTTTTATGTCGTGACATGATGCTCACCACAAAGAGTGGTGAATGCAGTTAGAGAAATAACTACACTGAGAACTATCATAACCATGTGAATGAATTAGGGAAGTGGAAAGCCTTTCTAGAGTACAGGTGAGGGTGGGGTGGGGAGGAGGGAGATTTGGGATATTGGTGGTGGGAATGTTGCACCGGTGAAGGGGGGTGTTCTTTACATGACTGAAACCCAATTACAGTTATATTTGTAATCAAGGTGTTTAAATAAAGATTAATATAAAAATATCTTCAAACAAAAGAATAAATATATTTCAAAAAAGCATATCCTGGCTATTAATAAAAAGTGAAAAATAAGGGACTGGAGAGATAGCATGGAGGTAAAGTGTTTGCCTTGCATGCAGAAGGTCGGTGGTTCAAATCCTAGTATCCCATATGGTTCCCTGAGCCCGCCAGGAGTGACTTTTGAGCAGAGAGCCAGGAGTAACCCCTGAGCACGGTCGGGTGTGACCCAAAATCAAACAAAAAGAAAGTGAAAAATATAATTAAAACAATCTTTTTTTTAGTCTTTGCGGGGATTTTTTCCCTTTGTTTTGGGGGCCACATCCAGCTCTGTGCCTGGGCTTGGCATCTGACCATGTGGGGATCAATACAAGTATGCTAAACTGGGGCCGGGTGGTGGCGCTGGAGGCAAGGTGCCTGCGCTAACCTAGGACGGACGGCGGTTCGATCCCCCGGCACCCCATATGGTCCCCCGTGCCTGCCAGGAGTGACTTCTGAGCGAATAGCCAGGAGTAACTCCTGAGCATCACTGGGTGTGGCCCAAAAACAAACAAAAAAAAAAAACAAGTATGCTAAGCTTCCCTATATGCTAAGCTTGTGCTGCAACCTCCCTACCCTACTCTGAGTTACATGTTTTAAACAAAATGAGATTTGAAGTTCGTTCATTTTTCAGATTTTACTTGAGATTGGATTTACTTTACATATTTTCCTTCATAATTCATATTCACTATAATATTCTTCGCAATGAATATTTACGTGTGGTAGGTATGAAAGAATGAATTTTGAATGAAAGCATGTTAAATGAATTGTCTTGTCACAAATACATTTATCTTGTCATAGATGGTTTACCACTTTCTTTTTTTTGTGTGTGTGTGTGGTTTTTGGGTCACACCCGGCAGTGCTCAGGGGTTACTCCTGGCTCTATGCTCAGAAATTGCTCCTGGCAGGCACGGGGGACCATATTGGGCACCGGGATTTGAACCGATGACCTTTTGCATGAAAGGCAAGTGCCTTACCTCCATGCTATCTCCTGGGCCCCTGGTTTGCCACTTTCAAGCCATTGACTCTAGTTTGTGAGACAGAAACCTGTAATGTTTTACAGAAATTCACACTGGCTCTTCCAATGGCTAACTAACATTAAACTTTAATTACTTTAAATACTAGAGAATATATTAAAAGATAACTCAGAAAGGGTATTTTTTTGTTTTGGGGCCACACCCAGTGATGCTCAGGGGTTACTCCTGACTATGTGCTCAGAAATTGCTCCTGACTAGGGGGACCATATGGGATGCTGGAGATCAAAACCAGGTTTGTCCTGGATCTGCCACATACAAGGCAAATGCCCTACTGCTGTGCTATCATGCTGGCCCCAGAAAGGGTATTTTCTGAATAATTCAGGCATAGTAATGATTGAGTGATTATATGATGTTTCTACCAAATTATATTTCATGGATCAGAAGTCTTATCAACCCTTGTATGTTATTTTATGTCAGATATTAGGGTTATAAAAGGTTAATGCCCTGAAACAAGAACTTTGGGAACTATTTTCAGGCCCAAACATTTTATTATGGAATGTAAGAGTGATTAATTTTGTATATGGGATAAAAGCAAGAATAGCATGCTTTGCTCTCTATGTGAAAAACAGTAACATTCTGATTGTGGTTCTCAAAGAACCAGATTTATATTACCTTGACAATGACTTTACCATCAATAGCAGAATTTTGAGGAAGAGCTAGTAATTTACCACAGTGAAGAGTTCTTGACCTGGATAAATAGAAATTATTTACCTAAGATCTCAAGTTTCTGTATTGATAATACAGCAGAGACAGGGTTTGCCTGAAGAGAGAGTTGACATTCACAAAAACTTATATAAGACTGTCTTGGTCCTAAATGACTTAATATTTACATCAAATAAATTATCTTGTAGCTTCAAAATGGTGAAGTTCTTGCTCGGAGCTCACCAAGGTCTCTCACTGTGTAATTAGAAACCAGGATTTGCCTGGCAACCGGTGTCATCTGTCACCTTGAATTCTGTCATATTGTCCCCTATGCAGGTACTCCCCAGCATCACCTCACTAAATTGTTTTTTTTTTCTTATTCTTCCTAACTTTTCAAGTTTAACAATAGTTCCTGGAAAAATAGTTTTTTTCTCTTTGATAAATGATGAATTATTCCACAGCAGAGATCTTATAACTTCCACAGTCTTATGTTTATTACATACAATTACTATATACCTGGTAATTGGAAATTAAATGTTTTCATTATGAGGAGATTGAAAATCACTCTGACTATATTGTAATCTGAACCATAATAATGTGAACGTGTGAAGTAACCTAAGGCTATATATGGTGATTCTGGGGTTGAGGACACACATTATTGAGGTTGAACTCTGGGCACCCACCAACCATGCTTTGTGCCCTGCTATGTTGTGCTCACTCCTTGATCCCTTGAGTTTATATTTTCAAAGTCAAAGGCTGCAGAGGTCTTATTATTTGCCAAAGTAGTTTGTGTGAACATATTTATGAATCCTTCTTCATAAGCAGGGTCAGGCTTAACATATGAGAGGGCCCTAAGTGCAAGCACTAACTGAGGAAAGATCGCGACATCCCATGAACCCCTGAACACATTCAAATGTGGCCCCCATTTTAAAATTTTTTTAATGAATGCAAAAGCTATATATATATATATATGTATATATATATAATAGACTTCTACATGTGCTGCTACTGTTCTTCATCATTTCAGTCTTTTCAAGAGGAAGTCTAGGCTTAAGAGCTGAAGTTATACTTTTTGGTGATTCACTTTTCTTTCTTTTTCTTTTTTTTAATGATTCACTTTTCACTATATCCCTTTTGATTTCTGTTGGCATAACCCACTTTAAGGCATGGGATCATGTTGAAAGTAAGTGCCCAAAGCTCTGGAAAAGAACTGGGTACTCCTGAGCCTGCCAGGAGCTATTTCTGAGTGTAGAGCCAGGAGTAACCCCTGAGCACTGCTAGGTGTGACACCCCCCCCCCAAAATAAACTAAAAGAACTGGGTACTGAAAAAAGGTAAAGCCATCTGTATAATATCCTTTCAGTAACAATATTGCAAACCATAGTGTCTAAAAGGAAATGAGGGAGTTGGGAGAAAGCAGGAAGAAAAGTGTCTGCCACAGAGTCAGACTTGGGTGGGGTAGGAATCTGGGGACATTCGTGGCGGGAAATGTGCAGTAGTGAAGGATTGGGTGTTGGACATTGTATGACTGAAACTCAATTGAGAACAACGTTGTTACTGCATATCTCACAATGATTCATTTAAAAGAATTCCCCAGGTTTGTACAATGACCTGTTCCCTCCTCAATAGCTTCATTTTCTATGAGCTGTTGGTCATTTAGTGAGGAAATTGGGTAATTCTCAAATAGAAACATCTCACTGAAATGTCACCCCCCCCCATTCAGAAGCCCTGCTGATCATTTCTAGCAAAGATTTTATATGTCTGGTCTAAACCCTCCTGAGATCTACAACAGAATGTTCTCATTTCATCTGTGTTATTTTTTTAACATGTGAACAGTATGACTTGGGGTTTGCACAACTCTTGTTTATATTTTTTTAGTATCTTCTATTTCATTGGATGTAGAAATACCATGGATTTCTGTTTTTCTTTAATAATTTTTAATTGAATCTCAATTTTTAATTGCGATACACAGTTACAAAGTTGTTCATGATTGAGTTTTAGTCATACAATGTTCCCACATCCACCTCTTTACCAGTGCACATTTCCTGCCACCAATGTCCCCAGTGTCCCTCTATGGAAGACATTTTGTTCTGTCTCTGTCTTGCTGTCTCATACTCTCTCACTCTCTCTCTCTTTTTCCCTTTTAGATACTGGTTTGAAATATGTTTCTGAAGGAGTATAACTTACCTCCTTTCAACACACTGTACTTGTCCAGAACATTTATTTCCAAACTGCATTAACTGCACTACTTTGCTCTTGTGGCAAGCTTCCTACCATGGGTCACATTTCCTGGCTCTTGTCTATTGTCTTTGGGCATTATTACCATACTTTTTTATATCTAACCTATTGAATGAAACATTCTATGCCTGTCCCTCTCCCCTTCTCTCTCTGACTCATTTTACTAAGCATAATACTGTCCGTATCCATCTATGAATAAGAAAATTCCATGACTTCATTTTTCCTAGAAGCTACATAGTATTCTATCATATAGATGGACCAGTGTTTCTTTATCCATTCCTATGTTCTCAGGCACTTGGGTTTCCAGATTCTGGCTATAGTGAATAGTGTTGCAATGAACATAGGAGTGCAGAGAACTTTTCTGAATTGTTTTGAGGCTCCCAGGGTATATTCCCAGGAGTGGTATTGCTGGGTCATATGGAGCTCTACTTCTAATCTGTTCTTCTAACAATATCTATATTGTTTTCCAAAAAAGCTGAACCAGTTTCGATTCCCACCAGCAACAAATGAGAGTCCCTTTCTTCTCTGCATCTGCACCAGCACTGGTTGTTCTTGTTCTTTTTGATGTGTGCCAATCTCTGTGGTGTGAGATGATATCTCATTTGTTGTTTTGACTTTCATTTCCCGGGTGATTAATGATGTGGAGGATTTTTTCATGTGCCTTTTGGCCATCTATTTCTCCTTTGAGGAAATTTCTCTTCATCTTTTCTTCCCATGTTTTGATGGGGTTAGAGGACTTTTTTCTTGTTAAATTCTACTAGTATCTTATATCTTAGATAGTAACCCCTTATCAGAATGGTATTCCTCAAAGATTTTGGAATCCACATCACTTCAAAGGCTCATGTGTTTCTCAAAAGAAATGACCACACTTCTTCTGCAATAGGAAGGAACATACTTTTTCTCTACACTCCACTCTCCCAGCCCCCTCTAGGGTACTGTTGCTTTATATTGCCTCTGTCCTTTTTCTTATTATTTACTACTTTGTCTTGTCACCTTCTTTCTTTGACTTGCTTCCATGCCACAAACTAATTCAGCTCAGATCCCACAAATCCCTTCATTGTGGTAAACCTTTAGTCTTCAGATTTTGGTAGCACTACTCAAATTTCTACAATTTTTTTTAAAAAAAAGATTATTAAACACAGCAGGCTTGATCATATTTCATTGGTAGCCAAATATTCCAAATGACTACATTGATGCCTTTGAAAGTGTACTTTTTGGGGGTGTTTATGTTGCAGGAATTTTGCTCCAGAAAAAAAATTTGAATTGTCTTTTGTTCTTAACAATTTTGAAGGCTCAATGAAAATCAGTGCTTTAAAAGTTTCTCACCTTCATTCAGGAATTGTAGTATGATTTCTTTTCCTTCCTTATTCTTTCCCTTCCTCTCTTTTTGGGTGCATTTGAAAAATTCCAAAGCTATGGTTCTTCATTTTTTAATTTTTGAAATATTCCCTAAACTTCACTTCTAATTTTAAAACCACACTGTTTTGATATGCAGGTTTGCCATGCAGAACTTGAATTGGGGATGTGTTTTCAAGCAGTAAATAGCAGAATTCAATTTCAAATTCTTGAGGCACAATACCTGCCAAGCTCATCAACGCCTCTGACTTTGAGTGAGTATATCAGTGGTTATTTAAAGCGGAATCTTCAGAAAATGTTCATAAAAGATAGCGCCTCCTCCTGCCCCCACCAGTTCTTGCTGTGTAAATGAAAATCTTCATTACTTTTATCATTTCATTTAAAAATTACCTTTTTTAACTTAAAAAAATAATTATTGAATTTCCAGAATTCATCCATTTAAAGGCATGGAGATGGCTTGAAGACTAGGTCACATGATTTGCTTAATGAGGCCTAGAATGGTTCTTACAGGGTTCCCTTGGTACCCAGCTGGGTGCAATAAAAATTTTTCTATTATGTCTAACTTATTTCATGATTTCTGGATTCTTTTTGTTTGTTTTTGGACCACACTTGGCTATGCTCATGGCTCATGGAATCATATAGGGATAAAACATGGGTCAACTAAGTTCAAGGACCTGGCCTGCAGTACTGTCTCTCCAGATCTGGTTTCTGGATTCTTACCCAGGTCTCAACTCTGGTTTTTTTTTTTTTTTTTTTTTTTTTTTTTGGGCCATACCCAGCAGTGCTAAAGGGTTACTACTGACTGCCTGCTCAGAAATAGCTCCTGGCAGGCACGGGGGACCATATGGGACACCGGGATTCGAACCAACCACCTTTGGTCCTGGATCGGTCGCTTGCAAGGCAAACGCTGCTGTGCTATCTCTCCGGGCCCCTCAACTCTGGTTTTGATTTTTGTTCCTTATTTAATTCATTGGTTAATCTAGGTGAATGTCCAGAGGAACCTCAGCTCTATGTTTTGTTTCTAACTTTGATAATTCTGCCTTTCTCTAAGTCTAGATGACTTAGCAGATGACTCTGCTGCTCAGTAAAACATTTCTAAAATATTGAAAAGTCTGGTATAATCATGAAACACTTTTCTCTCTTCCCTGCCTTTGGGTGTGACCAGGGGTCCTGGTACTTCATTATCTAGGCCTGGGTTCTGTGGCTTATCCTTTAGAGGAAAGCTTCAAGTCACTTCTGCCTCTTTATGAACATGACCAGTACAGTCCTTTCCCCTATTTGAGAGAGATACATGTCTGAAAGTAAGCACACTAGGAATGAATGTCCCTGTGACAAGAAGGACCCAAAA
Source organism: Crocidura indochinensis (assembly GCA_004027635.1). Classification (NCBI taxonomy): domain Eukaryota; kingdom Metazoa; phylum Chordata; class Mammalia; order Eulipotyphla; family Soricidae; genus Crocidura; species Crocidura indochinensis. The sequence continues at coordinate 10,700 of PVKC010007077.1, forward strand.
TAAGGAATTTAAACTGAAGTTGGAAATACCAAAGGACATCAACAGTTAAGCCAAACACGTTGTCTTTGCATCATTGTGATCAGACCTGTTTATTGTTGGTCGCATCAAGCAAAAATAAAGAAATAATGAATAATATTTTGAACAAGAAGAAAGATTTAGGTTCAAGCTCCCTAGCGATTGAAACATAAATATGTTAGTGCCATTGGTAGTGATGCCAATTCTTTTCAGCATCTGTATAAAACATACTTGATGATTCTCTAAGAAAAAAATGTTGAAATCTACTTCAGAAGAGGGAGAAAAAGTGGAATAAAACAATAACCAAGGGCTTAATTAATATTATAGCAGATAGGGTGTTTACACTGCATGCACCCAACCTGGGAATTACCAGGGGTGATCGCTGAGTGCAGAGCCAGGAGTAACCCCTGAGCATCATTGACTGTGGCCCAAAATTTAGCCAAGAAAGTGATAGTAGTCAAGAATAGGATCAAACTAGAGCAATGGGAGTTTACTGGTGTGGTCTACCAAGCTTTAAAAAAAAAAAAACACATACTATCAATTCTGTTGTGTTTTGTGTTGTTTGGGGACCACACCCAGCAGTATGAGCTCAGGGCTTCCTGACTATCTGAACAAAGATCATTGGAAAAAATTATCAAACAAAAAAAAATAAGCAAAAGATAACATGACATTAAAAGATTAAATTACTAGGGCTACCTAGAATTAATTCTGGGAGACTAAGACAACATAGAAGTCTACTGATTGCCTTCCTTCATTCTACGGTAACTGCTGATCTGGATTTCCAGTGATCTTATGTATAGATGCAATGTGGCATCTTAAGTCACACTTCCTACTTCCCTTCTCCAGGAGTTTCCTTCTTATTTTCTTGCCTCCTTCACAGCCCAGCCCTAGTCTCTGACTCCTCATGTTGCACTTTCTGTTTGAACTATGGTCTCTGTGTGTTAGTCCACTGAGGGATGCTCTTGGAGACAAAGCTTTATAAATCTGTTTTTTTAATCCCATGTGGATGTGACCTTTTTTTTCTTTTCTTTTTTTATTTTGGTCAAGTGATGATCAGATGGTGATCAGGACTTACTCTTAGCTTAGTACTTAGGGATTATTCCTGGTATAGTGCTCAGAGGGACCATATAGGATGCCAGGGACTGAACCCAGGTCAGTCACATTGCAAGGCAAGCACCCTGCCCTGCCCACTGTCCTATCTAGATCCCATCTTTTATGAACTGACTTTTCTCTAATTTCTTTCTACCTTTGTTAAATCACTTTTTGTTTTGTCTTTGTAATATCCCCAGATTTTCTAGTTATTATCTATGGGAAAGTTTTAATAAGTTTTATTCTACCGTCACTGGAATGTCTACATTCGCCAAGTATTTAACATGTTGATGCTGGCACAATGTGATTTAATTAACACAGATTGAAGTGCTGGCATCAACATGTAAAAAGAATTTTTCCCTGGAATACTTTCATTTCTGGAGTCTTTAGCAAGACAGTTCCCTGTGGAAGATTGTAAAATTACATGGAGAGTTGGCGTCCCTCTTTTATGTAAAGCTTTTCAATATCTACTCTTCTCGTTGTTAATCATGGCTATAATTGTAGTTTTTAGTGTCATTGAGTTGGAAAATCACATTCATTTAGGGTTTCAGCAGTAATTTGTCAAGTATAATAAAAAATTAAAAGGGTTGAACTATAGCATGCACCAACTCAGATTCAGTCACCGGCATCTCATATGGCTCTCTGAACCAACCAGGAATGATCCCTGAGTACAAAGCCAGGTATGGCAACAAAACAAAATAAAACACAATTTAAAAGCTTACTAGAGGGGCCGGAGTGGTGGCACAAGTGGTAGGGCATCTGCCTTGCCATTGCTAACCTAGGAGGGACAGTGGTTCGATCCCCGGCGTCCTATAGGGTCTCTCAAGCCAGGAGTTATTTCTGAATGTATAGCCAGGAGTAATTCCTGAGCGTCATTGGGTGTGTCCCCCCCAAAAAAAACACCAAAAAATTAAAATAAATAAAAATAATTAAAATTTTTCTGTCATGCTAGTGGGCATCAGATCCTTAGAAGTGGCTTTTTTCTGCATGGAGTATATAAATATATACTCTCTCTCTCTCTCTCTCTCTCTCTCTCTATATATATATATATATATATATATATATGTAGTTTCTGTATTTTGAGGTAGTCTTACCAAACAGCACTAAGGGGATCCAGGGACCTCTTATATTTGAGGAGAGAGATTGTTTAGGGCCACATCCAGTGGTGCTCAACCCATCCCTGGTTCTGTACTCAGGAATGTCCCCTGACAGTGCTTAAGGGACCATACATATGTATGCCAGGAATTCAAACCAGGGTCAAACTCATGCAAAGCCAAGTGCCTTACTTATGCTATCTCTGCAACCTGTGATGTGGTTGGTATTTCAACTATTTAATATATATATGTATATATATATATATATAATGTTATATAGTGAAACACTTCTCTTTTCAGGTTTTTTTGTGAAGGTGGCCATGTTTAGCTCTGGAGAACTGATTTATAAGAAGAAGACGCGTTTGCTTAAGGCCTCCAATGGGAGAGTCAAGTGGGGAGAGACGATGGTTTTCCCACTCGTGTCGAATGAAAAGGAAATCATTTTTCTCCTGAAGCTGTATAGCCGAAGTTCTGTACGAAGAAAACACTTTGTAGGCCAGGTTTGTAAGCAGCTTTTATCTTGAGTCCTTTAGCTTGTGCTTTTCTAGACACTTTGACATCTGGTTAACAGTGGAAAGATCATGACATTGTGGCTGAGAGTGATGCAATTAAGGTTCAGTGTCACAAAAATGAAAACTCATCAGGTTTTTTTTTTTTTACTTCAGTGAAAATAGTTGGACTTTCTGTATCATTGGGCTTTGGGTATATCTTTTTTGGGGGGATACTCAGCAGCACTCAGGAGTCACTCCTAGCTCTACACTCAAAAATCACACCTGGCAAGCTCAGGGGAACATATGGGATGCAGGAATTGAACCCAGGTCAACCACATGCAAGGCAAATGCCCTACCCACTGTGCTATCATTCCAGCCCCTCATTGGATTTTTTTAACTAAAAATGGTTTTTTCTGAGCTTTCAGCTTTAAAAATTCTAAATAAAGATCAATTTTTAGGACTGTCAGCTTGCTCCTTGTGAAGGAAGCTATGCTAATAATTAAGTAAAACTTCTTGTGGCTTCAGATATTCAACTTATTTTGATTCTGGCTCATATTCAGTTTAGTGTTTAAGATGGGCAGGGCACTCTTAGTTGTGTTAGTTTTGAATTCCTTCCTATGTGATCCTATTTGAACTGCAATCGTGATGTTAGATAGTAAATATGATTCGTATATTACAAATTCTAGGCTGGAATAGGAAGAGCCCTTATTTGCCTTGCATGTGTCCTACCATGCTTTTATCCTCAATACCATGCTCTGGCCACCCAAGCCTGCCAGGAGTGATTCCTGAATGCAGAACAAGGTAACAGCAAGCCTTGAGTACAACAGGATGTTGCCCAAAAACAGAGAAGAGGAGAGAGAAAGAGAGACAGAGACAGAGACAGACAGACAGACAGACAGACAGACAGAGAAAGAAAGAGAGAAAGAGAGAGAGACTAGTAACTATTTTGGAAGAAAGTTTTTGTAATATCCACACTAAATTTTTGAAATGAATTCAATCATAACCACTATTTGTCAGAATGACTAAAGAAGTTAAGTGTTTTAAGCTTTTAAATTTCAAATAGAGAAACCAAACTTTCGGGAAAATGTTTGACACTGTGTAAGCCAAACTTCCTGTTGTCTTTCATCAAATAAGAGCAGTCAGCTGTTTTAAATCATTTCTTAGGATTGTGTCAAGTTAAAGGCTCTCCACTGCTCTGTGTTACAGATTTGGATAAGTGAAGACTCTAGTAACATTGAAGCAGCAAACCAGTGGAAGGAGACAGTTGCAAATCCAGAGAAAATTGTTATCAAGTGGCACAGATTAAACTCATCTTGAAGACGTGGTGAAGAACTTGAAGAAGTTGGCTTTTGTTGAGAAGATGTCTCAGATCAGTGTATTTCCAATGAGAAGAGACAAGTCAATACATTTATCAGTTTATTTTTGGCATCTATAATAATAGTGTCTTTGGATCTGCTAGAAAATTAAACTTGATAAACAATGGGATGAATCAGATACTCAAAGGAAGTTTCTTGAAACTGCCAAAAGAGACAATAAAATGAAAGAACAGAACTACTAGGACAGTTAGAGAAATTATACAATCAGCGAAAGTATCAACTACAAATAAAAATAATTATGACAGTTATTTCTGGTATTTTTAAATAGCTTTAGCTAGTATATTTAATCTTTATTAATACTGTCAGATTTTTTAAATACTTTGCCACTGACTATATAAGTGCTGGTTTTTATTGATTAAACATTAACTCCCCTTCTTACCTCTTGCTATTTTCAGCAAAATAAATTTCAATTCATTTATTCTATATTCAGGGAAAATTTATATGTACAATATGTTCGTTATTTCTTATCCACTAAACGTCACATTAGCACTTTATAAGCTCTTTATCTCCAAGAAACTTCAAAGATAGAAAGCTGTATTTTGACAAGAATCAATGGAAATACCAGAACACTGGCGTGTACTTGTAAACACAATATGTACACACTTCACTCTGTTTCTTTCTTCAAATATTTGACTTTCTGTTTGTTTTTGTAATTGAAACATCGTCATTCTATGACCTAGACCAATGATCAGAATTAAGCAAGCTCAAGTAACAAATAATGATTTTATAATTGCTTTTTTAAATATGAAATATAAATTGTAATTTTCCATTTACTCATAGATCTCAGTATCTGCAAGCATAATTTCAGTGTAGCTGGTCATAAAAACAGTGCCAAAAAGAACAGTTGTTTGAGGAAACAAATCCCAACAGCTCTGCTTTTGGAAAACGTGACTATTTTTGCATTCATAGGTAGAGTAAACCAAGCCCTGGGTGTTCGTAATCTGCCTTCCCTTTCCCCTTTCTTCTGTCCTACACATACCAAGGCAGAAATAGCCATATATCAGGCCAGCAGCGTACTATGCTCTAGTTTAAATCTACCACTTATTCTATTTTCTGTTTTCTGTCTCAGGAAAATTTCCCCCAATAAACACTTAATTCTCCTTTTCTTAGGCATAACCTCTTCAATGGACATTCTTTTTTTTTTTTGTTGTTGTTGTTTATCTCCTTTACTTCTCCTGCCTAGATTTTATGGGTAGCACCTGTAGTGTTGACAAGTATACTCTGCCAATGTGCATTTTAAAATTTATGAATGTATATAGTTATTTTTTTTAATTTGAGAAAGATGGCATGTGGTAAATACACTCAGATATTCTATTAAGAGAAATAACCTTGTATGGTAGTGTTTTGAATTTTGCAGACAACAGTACCTTTCTTTGAAAGTTTTGAAGTAATACTCTGGTTTTTAGTCCATCCTGCACCAGAGCACACTACATTTGTTAGAATTCTCAGACTGACTTTGACTTTGGCCCATCATTATTGACCAGTTTGTTGTTTCTATTGAGAATTCACTCTCGGTGTTATACCTTATGTATTTTGACAAAGACATAAGGACCTGTATATATCTATATCTATATATATACATATATACACATATATATACACATATATATAACTCTCTAATCTTATCGAGAGGAATTTCACTGCCTTAAAAATTTTCTGCAAGTGCTTCTGTTTTGATAGCCATCAAGAAAAGCTAAGTTTGTTGACTTTTAGATCATAAATAGCAGACTTTATTATTTAAAATCTGTCCTTTTATGTCAGCAATTTTCTTTTCTATAGTTGCTTTTAATTACTGAATCTACTATATGCAGTCATGTATTTAACCTGATCTTAATTTTAAATCCTTTTATACTTCACATTTTGGGTATAATTTGAGAGAAATCTATGCTTTCTTAGGTTCATGTATTTCCTAGAATCCTAAGTAAATAAGACGGTATAAAGAAAGTCTTTTTATTGAAAAGACATTTTGTCTAGGTAAATATTGACAAAACAGAGGTTTCAAGAAAGCTACAATATAGCTACTTCAGATAAAGAATATACTTTATTCTTTAGGTGATTGCTAGAAGTTTTTTTCAAGCTTTCCATGGAAATATTATTTTTTAAATTTTGCTCATTCAGTTACTTATATTACGAAAAAAATTAGAAACTGGTAATAAAAATGATACTATGCAAAATATCCCTTCTCTTTTGTGTCTTTTGTGTCTGCTTAGGCATCTCTTGGCTTTTTTTTTATTGTGACCAATGTGAATTACAAATATTTTACGGTAATATTTAAGGTACATAGTCACGTTGAATCAGAGGTATTCCCACCACCAGTGTTGTCCTCCCTCCACCCCTGTTCCCATAATCCCCCTTCCTTTGTTCCCTGGCCTGCTAGTATAACTGCTTCCCTCTGTGTATAGCTTGTTGTAGATTGGGTATCGATTCTGTTGTCATTGACTTTGGATTTTGTGTTTTAAGTCTGATCATTTTTTATTTCTACTCAATGTTCATACGCTGTTTGATCCTGATACTATTCTTTTTTTAATATCTTTATTTAAACACCTTGATTACAAATATGATTATAGTTGGGTTTCAGTCATGTAAAGAACACCTTCACTAGTGCAACATTCCCACCACCAATGTCCCAAATCTCCCTCCTCCCCACCCCACACCACCTGTACTCTAGTAAGGCTTTCCAGTTCCCTCATTCGTTCACATTGTTATGATAGTTCTCAGTGAAGTTATTTCTCTAACTGTACTCACCACTCTTTGTGGTGAGCTTCATGTTGTAAGCTGGACCTTCCAGCCCTCCTCTCTTTGTCTCTGAGGATTATTGCAAAAATGTCTTTTATTTTTCTTAAAACCGATAGATTAATGAGACTATTCTGTGTCTATCTCTCTCCCTCTGTTTTATTTCACTCAGCATAATAGATTCCAAGTACATCCATGTATAGGAAAATTTCATGATTTCATTTCTCCTTATGGCTGCATAATACTCCATTGTGTATAGGTACCACAGTTTCTTTAGCTATTCATCTGCTGAAGGGCTTCTTGGTTGTTTCCAGAGTCTGGTTATTATAAATAGCACTGCAATGAATATAGGTGTGAGGAAGGGATTTTTGTATTGTATTTATATGTTCCTAGGGTATATCCCTAGGAGTGGTATAGCTGGATCGTATGGGAGCTCGATTTCCAGGTTTTGGAAGAATCTCCATATTGCTTTCCATAAAGGTTAGACTAAATGGCATTCCCACCAGCAGTGAGTAGGAGTTCCTTTCTCTTCACATCCCCACCAGCACTGCTTGATCTCATTCTTTGTAATGTGTGCCAATCTCTGTGGCATGAGATAGTACCTCATAGTTGTTTTGATTTGCATCTCCATGATGATTAGTGACGTGGAGCATTATTTCATGTGCCTTTTGGCCATTTGTATTTATTCTTTATCAAAGTGTCTGTTCATTCGTTCTCCCCATTTGTTTGATGGGATTAGATGTTTTTTCTTATAAAGTTCTGTTAGTGCCTTGTATATTTTGGAGATTAGTCCCTTATCTGATGGGTATTGGGTGAATAGTTTCTCTCACTCAGTGGGTGGCTCTTGTATCCTGGGCACTATTTCCTTTGAGGTGCAGAAGCTTCTCAGCTTAATATATTTCCATCTTTTACCTCTGCTTCCATTTGTTTGGAGAGCACTGTTTCCTCCTTAAAGATGCCTTTAGTCTCAATGTCATGGAGTGTTTTACCTACATGTTGTTCTATATATCTTATGGTTCCAGGTCTGATATCAAGGTCTTTAATCCATTTGGATTTTACCTTCATACATGGTGTTAGCTGGGGTTCGCTTTTTTGCAAGTGACTAACCATTTGTACCAGCACCACTTGTTGAAGAGGCTTTCCTTGCTCCATTTAGGACTTCTTACTCCTTTATAAAAAATTAGGTGATTGTATGTCTGGGGAACATTCTCTGAGTACTCAAGCCTATTTCACTGATCTGAATGTCTGTCTTTATTTTAATACCATGCTGTTTTGATAACTATTGCTTTGTAATAGTTTAAAATTGGGGAAAGCAAAAAAAGAAAGACTTATAATTTTAAAATAAGTAAGTAAATAAAATTAAAATTAAAAATGTCCATAATCAGAGACATATATAAATGCCTTATTCCAAAGACACTGCATAGACATCTTCAATTATTAGAAAAATGCTTTAAAATCCTGCAATTCATAATATAAAATTCCTGCAATAAAGATCTATGCTACCTCTTTGCTTTGAGTATAATTTTGGCCATTATATTCTAATCATTGACGCTATTCTCAGGAAGAAAAAACATTCACTCATCTATATTGGCTAGTAGCTCATATGCCCTATAGCATTATAGTGACTACTGCTTAATTTCTTTTTCTCACAAAAAACTACTTGGTGGAATTTGATGAAAGACCTAATTATAATGAAGTAGTATAAATAAGTAATTTAGTATTGTATATCTCTTTCTATGTGGAGAGTAACTTATATAATATACTTGTACCTGAAATGGAAATGGAATAGAGAAATGTTTATCAAGAAAGCAGCCTTGTTCTATAGAATCTTCATTCCAATAGAGGAGTCAAACCTACTACCTTAAATGATTCAATAATAGTTCAAAGTATATAGGAGATAAAGGAAAAAAAATTGGGGAAAGCAATGCCTTCCATATTTCTTTTCCCAACGAGTGCTTTAGCTATTCGTGGGTGTTTATTGTTCTAAATGAATTTCAGAAGTTCTAAATGAATCCATCTCTTTGAAGAATATAATGGATATCTTTAGAAGAATTGCATTAAATCTGTACAATGCTTTGGGAAGTATTGTCATTTTAATGATGTTAATCCTGCCAATCCATGAGCAGGGTATGTGTTTCCTAGTGTCCTCTCTTATTTCTTTTTTTTTTTTTTTGGTTTTTGGGTCACACCCGGCAGTGCTCAGGGGTTACTCCTGGCTCCATGCTCAGAAATTGCTCCTGGCAGGCATGGGGGACCATATGGGGCACTGGGATTTGAACTGATGACCTTTTGCATGAAAGGCAAACGCCTTACCTCCATGCTATCTCCCGGGCCCCCTCTCTTATTTCTTAAAGCAGTATTTTATAGTTTTCTTTGTATAGGTCCTTCATGTCTTTAGTCAAGTTGACTCTAACATATTTGAGTTTGTGTGGCACTAATGTGAATGGGGTTGTTTTCTTAATGTCCATTTCTTCCCTATCATTATTGGTGTATAAAAAGGCCATTGTTTCTGTGTGTTAATTTTGTAGCCAGCCACCTTGCTATATGCATCTATTGTTTCTAGAAGCTTTTTGGTAGAGTCTTTAGGGTTTTCTAAGTAGAGTATCATTTCATCTGCAAACAGTGAGGGTTTGACTTTTTCCTTTCCTATCTGGATTACCTTGATATCTTTTTTCTTGCCTAATAGGTATAGCAAGTACTTCCAGCACTATGTTGAATAGCAGTGGTGAGAGAAGACAGCCCTGTCATACCAGAATTTAGAGAAATGGCTTTTAGTTTTTCTCCACTGAGGATAATATTTGCCATTGGCTTGTGGTAGATGGCCTTAACTATATTGAGAAATGTTCCTTTCATTCCCATCTTTCTGAGAGTTTTTGTCAAAAATGGGTGTTGGATCTTATCAAATGCTTTCTCTGCATCTATTGATATGATTATGTTATTTTTATTTTTCTTGTTGTTGATTTTGTGTATTATGTTGATAGATTTATGGAAGTTAAACCATCCTTGCATTCCTGGGATGAAACCTACTTGATCATAGTGAATGATCTTCTTGATGAGGCATTGGATCCTATGTGCCAGGATTTTGTTGAGGATCTTTGCATCTGTATTCATCAGGGATATTTGTTTGTAATTTTCTTTTTTTAGCAGCATCTCTGTCTGGTTTTGGTATCAAGGTGATGTTCGCTTCATAAAAGCGATTTGGAAGTGTACTTGTTTTTTCAATTTCATGAAAGAGCCTGGCCAGGATTGGTAGTAGTTCCTCTTGAAAGGTTTGGAAGAATTCATTAGTGAATCCATCTGGGCCAGGGCTTTTCTTTTTGGGCAGATATTTGATTACCATTTTAATTTCCTCAATGATGATTGGGGTATTTAGATATGCTCCATCTTCCTTATTCAACTGTGGAAGGTTATAGGAGTCCAAGAATTTAAACATTTCTTCCAGATTCTCATATTTAGTGGCATAGAATTTCTCAAAGTAGTCTCTGCAATATCTGTAGTGACCTACCCCTTTCATTTCTAATACATGCTATCGAGTTTCTCTCTCTCTCTTTTTCTCTCTCTCTTTGTGAGTTTTGTCAGTGGTCTATCAATCTTGTTTATTTTTTCAAAGAACCAACTTCTGCTTTCATTGATCTTTCGGATTTTCTTTTTTTTTGGGGGGGGGAGGGTTCCACTTCATTGATTTCTGCTATAAGCTTTGTTATTTCCTTCTGCCTCCCTATTTTTGATTCCTTTTGCTGATCATTTTCTAGTTTTATGAGCTGCGTAATTAGGCTATTGAGGCATGCCCATTCTTCCTTTTGTATATGTGCTTGCAAAGCTATACATTTTCCTCTTAGTACTGCTTTTGCTGTGTCCCATAGATTCTGATATTTGTGTCTTCATTGTCATTTGCTTCCAGGAAAGTTTTGATTTCCTCTTTGATTTCATCTCTGACCCACTGGTTGTTCTGTAGCAGGCTGTTTAATTTCCAGTTGTTAACGTTCTTCTTCTGTGTCCCTTTGTAGTTCACATCTAATTTCAGAGCTTTGTGGTCATCGAAGGTAGTCTGCAAAATTTCTATTCTCTTGATTTTATGAATGCATGCTTTATGTGCCAGTATGTGGTCTATCCTGGAGAATGACCCATATACATTGGAGAAGAATGTGTATCCAGGTTTCTGGGGATAGAGTGTCCTCTCTCTCTCTCTCTCTCTCTCTCTCTCTCTCTATATATATATATATATATATATATATATATATATATATATATATATATATATATATATATCTACTAGGCCTCTTTCTTCCATTTTGCTTTTCAGGGTTAATATATTTTTGTTGGGTTTCAGTCTGGTTTACCTATTAAGTGTTGACAGGGGGTATCATCCATTTCCCCCCCTCTTTTATGAGGTAAGTTATGTGGTTCTATTTAAAAAAAAGAGAGAATACAAACAAACAAACAAACAAACAAAAAACAGAAAAAAAACAGGAGGAGTTTGTCTAGAGGTTATAAATATCAATTTAAAAGAAGAAAGGGAAAAAAGAAGAAAAACATAACAGGCATCTCTTGGCTTTTATGACCTTAAAGTAAGAAGAAGGGAGCCAGACAGGGGTGGGCATCACCACAGTGAACTTGAGAAGTGTAAGCAGCTGATTGTTTGCATATTTTAATTTCCCAAGATTTGTTTACATATCAGCTTTTAGATGAGTAGGGTATTTAGAAAAATATGACTTTCTTTTGTTTGTGGGTTTTGGGGGTGGGTTGGGTCACACCCAGTAGCTCTTAGTGGTTACTCCTAGCTCCTGGCTCAGAAGTCACTCCTGTGGGGGCCTTGCAGTGTTGCAAGCTGGAGGGTGTTTGCCTTGCACACACTAATCTAGGATGGACCAAGGTTTGATTCTCCAGCGTCCCATATGGTCTCCCAAGCCAGGAGTGATTTCTGAGTGAATAACCAGGAGGAACCCCTGAGTGTCACTGGGTGTGTGCTCCCCCCAAAAATGAAGTTGCTTCTGGCAAGTCACTCCTGGCAAGCTCCAGGACCATATGAAATTCAAACTGGGATCCATCCTGTGTTGGCTGTGTGCAAGGCAAATGCCTTACCACTGTGATATCACTTTGGTTTTTTTTTTTTTAAGAGAAATTATCTCTGATGTATGTCAGCTTCAATTCTTATGAAAAGTTAAGGAGTCAGGGAGATGATTTTGAACATATATAACTCATAATCTAGAATGACCTAAACTGAACTATTTCAAGTAATCTAAATATCTCTTATGCTAATATACTCTGCTACTAGGTGGAAGTCTCATTTCCTAGCAAACTTTATACTATTTAATCAAATATGATAACTAATGTGTGAAGGATTTCAGAATCTGCAATAATGCTAATCCTTTTTTTTTATTCTTGTTACTAATAGAATTCCAAAAATATATGTCTCTTTTTCATGTTCCATTCATGTTTGGTAGGGTCTGCTGAATGAAGAATTGATAGAAAGTTTGTGTGCAGTGTTTCTGAGAACACTGTAAAACTCTGTAAGCTAGAGCTATAAATTAAGAGGACAGGACCCCAGGATAAAGAGACTGAGGAAATTCACCATCTGCTGTGCACATTAAAGACTCGAAATATGGTTCCAGGCTGAGTGCTGAGAGCAAGGAGAGCTATAGTCTAAATTCTACCAGATGCCAAAGATAGAATGTCCCAATTTAGCAGTGATTAGGGGAAGGTACTTCCCCTCTTGGTCTTTCCTTCCCCTCCAGAAACCACCCCCCCTACACAGATTGAAAAGTGCCCAGATACAGCTAAGAAAAGTTTTCTCTGAACATCTCTAGTTGATGAAACTGACACATAACATTAATCATAACATATATCTCTCCTAGTGTTCTGACACATGAGCTTGTTGTTCATACTGAGCATTTCATTTCCAACACTTGTAGTTTTGCCTGAAAGAGTGAGTGAAGAAAAGCATGTTCAAAACTGGATTAATTTGAAGCACTGTATTTGTTCTGAAATATAAAATATGAAAAATGTTAAACATTAACATCTATTTAGGTCTCCAAGTGTTCCAAATTTGGATCTCATTTGGTGGATGACAAATTGTCAGAAGATAATGCTTACATTTTTAGGAATTTCCTAGTGAAAAAATATCTTGTTTTGACTTAATCGTTTTAAGAGTTTTAATGCACAAAAATATTATTTTTAGGGGCTGGAGAAATAACACAGTAAATAAGGCATTTGCCTTCAGACTGGATTCAGTCCCCAGCCTTCTATATAGTCCTCTGAGCCTACCTAGGAATAACTTCTAAGTGCAGCATCGCCAGGTGTGGTTCAGAAACCAAAATTAACAAAAAAAACTTTAAAATTATTGAAAACATCTAAGTGTTTTATAGATTTTTAATTATAAGACTTTAATGACAATAGTAGATAGCTAGGCACTAGCCAAAGGCAGTATTTTTTTTTTTTTGTAGTGGGGAGCTATACCCGACAATACTCAGGGCTTATCCTGGCTCTGCTTTCAGGAATCACTCCTGGCGGTGCTCAAGGATCCATATGAGATGCTGGGAGTCTATTCTGGATTGTTCTCATGCAAGGCAAGTGCCTTACCCTCTGTACTCTCTCTCCAGCCCCCCAAAGGTATAATTTCTATATTGTGCTCAGTATAAAAATGAGATTAGTCTTTTAGATTATGACAATGTTTACTCAGTACTTATTTTTATATTTCTATTGCTTTTCTGAGGCACCATTCTTTTATTCTTCTCATCACAGAATTTTTCCTCCTTACAATATCTCCTAGGGATTGAACCCAGGATCTCACACATCAAGGCAAACACTGTGCTGCTGAGCTACATCTCCAACCCTTGAATAGTTTTAGTTAGAGGATAAATAAAATCATTTTATTTAGAGAATACAATGAGGGTAAGAGAGGGTTACAAATTCAAGAAAGAACATGGGCTTCTGCCATAAAGGGGAAGTCAGTAAGGAATGATATATTTCGGGTTGACCCCACTAGAATCGAGAATTTGGCCTCACCACTCTTCATGAAACTGGAAGATGACTTTAAAAAAATCCCTGCTCTTCATAACTAGATCTATTTTTAACAGATAAATTTGTTTGACCTGTTTGATTGCAGCTCTTGTGTCTTTTGGCTTAATGTCTTGGTCTTTAATCTTTCTTGACTACACAGTCTTTTCTTGACTACATGGATTGCATTTTTATAGGAGCCTATTTATATATTTAAAATTTAAATGCCCAAAAAAGTTCTTATAAACACTTTACCCAAAAGAACTAACTGTTCAGGGACTCAAAGAGAAATTAGCCAATAGTGAGGAAAATAAGCTACAAAGCAGGATTGTATTTTAAAAAATACCAGCAGGGTTTGCCTTTGAACAGAATATGCTTTTCAGCTCACATGCAGCTGGGGGGGTGGGGGTGGGGTAAGAGGAGACATAGTAAAGCCTTGAGCTGGAAGTCCAGAATCAGGAAGATCACATAAGCTCTGTAAACTTAGCCACCAGCTGCCTACCTGGCAGTCTCTTGGTTTTTAATCAACTAACTCCTTCCTTTGAGTTCTAACCTTCAACCCAATGAGACTTTCTTTTCCCTTTGTGAATCTTACTTCTGCTTCACCAAGAAGCCTATGTCTGTCATTCCTTCAACTTACATACTTTTTCCTCTCAGCCACTGTGAGGAATTCCATCTTTCTTTCTTGGTAAATTCTGAACTCAGCCCTCTTGGGCAAAGATGATCCTATGACATGGGTTATAAATTTGTGCCCCTTCTTTCCCGATTCTTCCTATCATTTCTGTCTTTGCATTTCTCAAAATATTCCAAGAGAAATGCTTGGATAGAAAGAACTCCACCTAATTTGGGTAACTCAGGATCTGTGTGTTAGTTTTGGGGCCACAGTCAGCAATGCTCACGATTCCTCCTGACTCTACACTCAGGAATTACTATACCTAGCAATGCGTGTGAGACCATATAGGATATACCAGGGGTTAACCCAGGTCTGCCACATGCAAGGTAAATTTCCCTACCTATTGCTCTGGCCCCAAGGGTTCTAAATTGATGAAGAGCTGTGAGAACATCACATAAAGTGGGAGAAGGCAGCTTGCTCTTCGTAAATATGAATATCGCCTTGATTCCCAAAGTGCTCCTTGGTGCATCTCTATATCTCTATGTGGGATATAAAGTTTCCCAGAGCTTTTTTCATTCTCCCAAGTGTTGATAACGTTTTTAGTCTGTTTTTAGTTTTTCCAAGGTTCTACAGAGAGCAAACATATTGGGTTTTTATGGTTTTTATTGTAGTCGAGGTATCATAGTTATAATATTGCTCACTTTCCTGAACATCATGAAATAGTTTCTACACCATCTCCAAGGCCCCTCTCCTGGTCCCCAAGTCCTTGCTTACTTCCACTCCAGCCCCACCAACACCATCTTGATCATTTCTATTTCACAGTCAAAGAACAAGAGGTTTATAGGGTTTATTTATTTTTTTTTTTAGATATTGTAGGTTACAGAGTTGTTCATAATACTCTTAATTCTGGCATTTGATATTCCAACACCAATCCCACCAGCATTGTAACATTCCCTCCATCCTGGTCATCAGTTTTTCAAATATCCCTGAAATCTGCTCATTAGATGATATAAAAATTTAATTTATATATATACATATATATGTATGTATATATTTTTGGTTTGGGGGCTACACCCGGCAGTGATCAGGGGTTATTCCTGGCTCTATGCTCAGAAATCACTCCTGGCAGGCACAGGCACCATATGGGATGCCGTATTTGAAACTCTGTCCTTCTGCATGAAAGGCAAATGCCTTACCTGCTTGCTATCTCTTGGGCCCCTAATTAATATTTCTTTTTTTTTTTTTTTTGGTTTTTGGGTCACACCCGGCAGTGCTCAGGGGTTACTCCTGGCTCCATGCTCAGAAATTGCTCCTGGCAGGCACGGGGGACCATATGGGGCACCAGGGATTCGAACCGATGACCTTTTGCATGAAAGGCAAATGCCTTACCTCCATGCTATCTCCCGGGCCCCAATTAATATTTCTTGATGCAAGTAGATGGCAATGGAATTATTGGGGGGGAATACTTCATTAAAAGAAAAATTGTGAAAATTATATCTCCTAATGGGGCCTTATGTCATTGTCTAAGCTGCATATTGGTAGTTGAGAATCCTGTTGTTGATTTTATCTATTGAGGTTATGTGGCTTCTGTGATGATACCACATTTAATTGGATGCATTCCTACTGAGAAATCAGTATTAAAAGTATAAGGATGTTGCATGGCCAATAAGCGACACTGAGGTCCACACTTTGAACAGTTGAGCTGAGGAGCTCATATGATGACAGCAGTGATGCATGGGGGCCCTGTGAAAGACTCTAGTGGAATCAGCTATGAGGCTGGTATGCCTATGAGTTTTCTCTGCTAGTTGGACCTCTCTTTCAAGAGTTAGATAAGTCGATATTGTTGACTAATTCTGCAGACAAGTGTGTGTGTGTGGTGGCCTGGATTGTCTCCAAAGTTCCAAGAGATATGAGCCACAAAACCTGCATACCTGCAATTTATGATGGCTAAAAGTCTGTAGAGATGAGTCAAGATGCAGTAAAACTGGGTCATTGGTTGGTGGGAGTTGTAGGGTGGGTCTGTGTGTACTGCCCCTAGGGCTTCAGTTGGGGGTGGAGAGGACTAAGACTGAGAGTTTAAGATCATTTGTGCTGTCTAGTCCCTGAGATTGTTTTCCTATTCCTACACATGAATGGATCATCTGGCATTTATACTTCTTCTAACTTACTTCATTCACCATGATCCTCTCCAGTCCCATTCATATTGCAGTGAACTGTAAGATTTTATCTTTTCTTATAGCTGCAAAGTATTACATTGATATGTATATATGGCAGTTTCTTTCTCCATTCATCTGGCTTTGGACATTTGGATTGTTTCCATAGACTGGATATTATACTTGCCAACGCAATGATCATATGTGTTTATACTTCTTTTCAAATGAATAATTTTTTTGGTCCTTGGGCAAGATGCCAAGAAATGGGATCACAGAATCATATGGAAGCTCTATTCTTAGTTTTTAAGAACTCTTGAGTGTTCATTCTTGCCTTTCTTTCCTTTTCCTACTTTACCATATATTCCTAAGCACCATCTCTTTTTTTGCTTGTCAACAATTATTAGTAACTGGAAGAAAATAATTCCAAAAAATTCCCAAGTTATCAGCAAGAACTTAAAAAAGAGTTTATTGCATGTTACACCATCTATTCTTCAGGCTGCTTTGTGTCTGTGTTCTTTGACAAAATTACTCTACCTCCCTGCTCCACATTCTGCCTCATCTACTCTGTTCTTCCTGGAACCTCATTCTAAGATGGAGCCAAATGATTTGGACTATTTTTTTCTTTATAAAACAGCTTTTTTATTTTTTCAGTTATTGCCACTTTTGTGGGGCTACACCCAGCATGCTAAGGGGTTTACAGACCACAGCCATGCCTGTCATGGGTTGGGCCCTTTGGTGCCAGGAATAAAACCCAGTGCCTTGTACATGCAAGGTATATGCTCTGACACGGGGGTCATTTCCTCATTCCACTCACCAACTCTCAACAATAGATCTTCCCTGTCCTGAAATTGTTGCCTGAGTTTTCTGCTCACTGGGTTCTGTTTGTTGACCTATTACCTTTCCAGTCTATCCTTGGCTTACCTTCATGTGCTTGACAGATATTTTATATTTCACAGAAATGAGCATTTTTTCAGACTCAATCCTAGGCTGATGCTTCACTTTTCATTCAATATGGTCTCTGTAGGCAAAGTTAACTATTCCCAGGGCTGCAAAAGACATTGACAGTTTGCAGGCCATCAAATTACTCTCTCTAGCAGAATCTTTCTTATAAGCTCCTCTAGGTAACTAATGTGGACGTTCTTTCCTTGCATCTATCCCAACCATATTTTTGACTTTCCTCTCCTACTACAAATCTGCCCACCCCTGCACCCTGTCATCTAAGTGAAAGGGTTTGTCACATCTGGTTGATAATCCCAGGAACCTTCATGAAGACCTTAGAAAGTCTCTCATCTCCCTTAATCACCCTTTTCAAAAATGCACTTTCAAAAATACCTAGATCTTGAGTCTACATGCTTCCCACCCACTGCAGTGTTTCATCACTCCTTGCAATCCTCTTCTCTCCCCATATCTAACCTGACTTCTCCCTTTGGTTCCTCTGTCTACTGCCAGTGTTTTCTGTTTGTTTTGTTCCTAGGACTTGAATCCAGGGGCCTCATTTGTGCAAAGCATGTACTTTACTGAGCATATTTCTGACCCCAGAATGATTATTAATATTATTATTTTGTTGTTGTTGTTTATGGGTCATACCCCTCATGCTTAGAGTTTTCTCCTTGCTCTGTGCTCAGCTCTTTGGCGGGGTGCTAAGGACCATATAGGGTGCTGGGATCCAACCAGGGTCTGCTGCATGCAAGGCAAGCATTGTATTATTGTTTTTGGTCCCCAGAATGACATTTTTAAAAATGAGAATCTGATTGTCATATTTTAGCGCTCATGATGTTGGTGTGATGTTCCAAATCCTTACATGGTTTATAGTCCCTGCCTAACCTACCTTCTATGCCAGCCTAATTTCTGTGAACCCATGAGTACCTTTTTAGTTCCTCAAATAAAATGTATATACATAGTTTCCTAAGGATCTTTATAATGTTTGCATTGTTGTTGTTATTTTGTCTATGTGAAATAAATTTCCTCTTTTACCTTTCCCTTTGATAAACTTTTTAGGTGCTGACTTAAATGCCTCTTCCTTAAAAACAGGCAATCCCTTAGACAACATGCAAACCAATTTTTATATAATTTACCTTTTGATCACAACTGTGATAAAAAAAAAACATTGCATCATTTTTATTTAATGTTTTTCTGCCCTGCAATTTCCATATAAAACTGGTCATATCTTCTTAGACCTCATGTGATCAGACATTGACTGCTCATCCCCAATCCACGGATCCCAGCCTTAGAACTGGCACAGTTCCCTGCACCAGCACCAACTTGTGCTAGAGTAGATTTATCTGACACCCCGATGATGAGGAAGCAGCAACAACTTGATCTAAGGGAAAGTTGCCCTATCTCACCACTTAATGGTGAGATGAAATCAGAAGACCCTCCATTATAGCGTCTGTGCAAAAATCAAGATCTCTAATCAGAGAAGACTGACAACCTCGAATGAGCAGAACGTTTCCTGGAACCATTAAGAAAGACTTTATCCTATACTTCACCCTAGGATCTGTGCAAAGATGAAGATCTCTAATTATAGAAGACTGACTCTAACAAGCACAACTGAACAGAACTTTTCCTAGGACCATAAAGAAAGACCTTAAGGTTTGATAACTAACATGCCTCTGGGCATGGCTCTGGCCTATAGTCAGTCTCATGACAGTATGCTTCAAGGGTAGAGACACCCTCCCTGTATTTCTTAGGTCAAGGAAATTTTCTTTCTCTCTTTCTCTCTTTCTCTCTTTCTTTCTTTCTTTCTTTCTTTCTTTCTTTCTTTCTTTCTTTCTTTCTTTCTTTCTTTCTTTCTTTCTTTCT
>PVKC010007078.1:0-30056 GCA_004027635.1 Crocidura indochinensis
TCCCACACAGATACAAAATATGTTTTTCCTCTTCTTAGTACTACTTGGATATCCCATTTAAAAATGTTGTTGTTTGGGGGCCAAACCAAATGTTATTAGGGGATCCTTCAGCTCAGTAATCAATACTGAGCTTGCAAAACTTGCATTTCTTTTTTGAGCTATCCCCCTGGTCCTAGAGCTCCCATTTTGGGCCACACCTGGTGGCGCTCAGGGGTTCATTCCTGGCTATACACCAAGAAATTGCTCCTGGCTGGGGGACCATATGGGATGCCCTGGGATCATACCGTGGCCCGTCCTAGGTTAGTGCATGCAAGGCAAACACTCTACCGCTGCTTGCGCCAACACTTCAGCCCTGATTTTACTTTTAATTTTGGTTTTAGGGTCACACCTGACAGTACTCAATTTCTCTTGGCTCTGTGCTCAGGAATCGCCTCTGATGGAGCTTGGTAGGCATATGCAGTGCCAGGGATTAAACCAGGTTTGACCACATACAAAGCAAATACCTTAATCCCAATATTAATAAAGACAGTTATGTTAGCCTATTTTAGTGATGTATTTTATATTATGATTGTTTGGTATATACTGAATATAAACATCTAGTTTATTTATAGCAACTTAAAATATAAATATGCAAAAATAAGAAAGTGCCATAAATATACTTTTTGAAAAACCCAAGAATCAAAAAAAGGAAAATACATCTTTCAAGAATATTTTTTAAATAATCTCCAAGTCTATTAGTAGTTACAGTGATAACTAACCTAGGCTAGGAGTTTGCACTCAGAAGTAATTCTAGTTTTCTAGATCTGATTCAATGATAACTTTTTCCTTTTTCATTACACCAGGAGGGGGGCATACCTGGTGCTAATCATAGTTTACTCCTGGCTCCGACCAGAGTGGTCATGCCTGGCTGGCTTAGGGTACCATCTGTGGTGATCGAATTGAACCTGTCAATTGCATGCAAGACGAGCACTCTCCCCACTGTACTTTTGCTCCCACCTTCAATGGTACCTTATAAAGTTAGAAATATTCTGACATTTTAAACTAATTTTTTATCACCTGTGATAAGAATGATGCCATACAAAATGACACATTTGTATACAAATCTTATATAACAGATTTACTTCTTATTAGTAATCAAGAAACAAAATAAATCCCCATTGTTCTCTTATTTCTTGGCCCTTTCTTTTTGTGAGGGGGATATTAGGATATTCAGAGGCCTACTACCCCTTCCCAAGAATTCTTGCCCAACTGGACCAGTAGTCAAAATCACGTAGTTGACTATGTGATGTGCTGCTTGGGCCCCACAGTTGGGCTCTTTATTACTTTATAAAGTGGAAGGGCATATTTGTAAATTGTCTTATATCTTTGTTTTGTGTCCTGTTTTGGGAAAATAAACATGTCAGGTAGCTAATATTTATAGTAATAATATTTTAGTAGTCTGCCTCCACTTCCTTTTTCTCCTATTCAGCTATTGAAAAAGCTATCTAAAACTTTGCCTTTGTGTTGGAGGGTTAGTATTATTATTATTGTTCTAGTCTGCTTTTTTTTGTTGTTTTTGGATCACCTTAGCTCTACTTTAGGCCACTCCTTTTGCAGTGCTTTGGCCTTGTTCTTAGTAGTTCTCAGAGGATTGTGTGGCGACTTGGATTTTGTGCCCCACCCCTGGGTCCCCCAGACGCCATCATCCAAAGTATGTGCCCAGTTTTTTGAACCAGCTCACCATTCCTTATACTTATGCTTTTGATGAGTTTTAGTAGGATTCCCCCCCCCCTTTTTTTTTAGAATGCAGTGATTTAAAAAAATTATTGAGACCATTGTGAATTGCAAGCCTTTCATAGTTGTATTTCAGGCATACAGTAACAGTGAATTAGGACCATTCCCACCACCAGTGTTGACCTATCTCCACCAAAGTTCCCAGTATGCATCCCATGCCTCACCCTTAGTCCCCTGGCCTACCAGTGTAAAAGGCCTATCTTAAGTTTAGATTGTTATAGTTTGGGCCTCTTGATTCTGTTGATCTTGACTTTGGCTTGGGTGTTTAGTTCTGACCTTTTTTTTTCTGCTTCCACCAATGTACCTGAGACCACTTGGCCCCTAGGCCCCATCCACTTTTCTTTTCTCATTTTGTAGAAAGATGCAGCAATATGAGGTAAAACAAAGTAATTCATGTTTCAAGTTTCTATGAAAAAGGCAGGAGCCCCTATGTAGAAGATACAAATTAAAAAAAAAGGGGGGGTGGCAGGTTTTTTTTCTCTTTAATTTTTTAATTTTATTTATTTTTCAACAGGCAGGTTTTTGTTCTTTTGTTTTTTTTTTTTTGTTTGTTTGTTTTTTTTTTTTTTAAATAGGCGCAGTAATGCCAGGGAAGTTAGAAAAGAAATACCCTTGGCCTGAAAAAATGGTGTCTGTACCCATGAGGCATACTGTCTTAAGAATGACTACAGGCTCCGGATATACTAATTGTCAAACCCCAAGGTCTTTCTTTATGATCTCAGGAAAGTTCTACTCAAATGTAGTTGTTGCAATCATGCTTCTGTAATTATCGATCTTGGTTTTTGCACAGGTCCTATGTTGAAGCCAGGGTATCACAAAACGTCTTCTGATTCCATCTTACTGTTAGATGACAGCACAGGGAAACCTGTCCTTAAAGCAAGTTGTTGTTATTGGGTATCATATGAACCTACCCTGTAGCAAGTCAGTGTCAGGGTGGCATTAGGACCTCCCCACAAGGAAGTTTAATTCCTGGTGCTGGTGCAGAAAACTCTTCCAGTTCCAAGGATGGGATAGGATCCTTTTTTAAATGGAAAAGTCAGGAAAGTCCCCTCAAAATACTACAGAATCTAGAGTACCTCTCAAGAAATAAAAACCAAATAATCTTTTAAGGCTTTGCAGTGTTTCAAGAAATCGAAGGTTTCTAGAGTAATACTGCTTTTAGAAAGGTCAAAGAGGGGGGCGGAGAGATAGCATGGAGTAAGGCGTCTGCCTTTGATGCAGAAGAACAGTGGCTCGAATCCTGGCATCCCTTATGGTCCCCTGAGCCTGCCAGGAGCAATTTCTGAGCAGAGTCAGGAGGAACCCCTGAGCGTTGTCAGGTGTGACCCAAAAACCAAAAATCAAACCAAAGAAAAAGGAAGTTCAAAGAGGTTTTTATTTTCTCTTCCTGCTCTGAATGTTTAGTTTGGACACTTGAGGAGACCATTGATCTGGCATATTACTTTTTAATCTTGATTATCTTGTTATCTAATCTTTGTAAATATAACTTATTTATATAATTATTTTAAATCCTCCATGTGAATTGGTCTATAGGAATGTTTTCTATGTTAGTGCATGTTTTTCTTCTTATGTTCTACATTATCCAACATTTGAGCTAATGATCTCACTACTAGATATACTTTAATAGTTTGGAGCCACTATGGGCACTTTTTGTTTGTTTGTTTGTTTTTGGGCCACACCTGGAGGTGCTCAGGGGTTACTCCTGGCTGTCTGCTCAGAAATAGCTCCTGGCAGCCACCAGGGACCAGACGGGACACCGGGATTCGAACCAATCACTTTTGGTCCTGGATCGGCTGCTTGCAAGACAAACACAGCTGTGCTATCTCTCTGGGCCCATATGGGCACATTTTTACAGAATTAGAAAGATTCTCTTTTGTTTCCTCCTATTGCCCTTATATTAACCTGTCGCAAAAATGGCTGAATGAACTTTCTCAGGGTGAAATGCTGGGAGGTAAACAATTAAGTAAGAATATATACATACAGGGCTGGAGAGATAGTATAGCAGCTAGAGTGCTTGCCTTGCAGGCAGTGGACATGAGTTCAGTCCTCAGGATTCCATATGGTCTTAAAGCTTGCCAGAAGTAGTACCTGAGTGCAGAGCCAGTAGTAACCTCTGAACACAGTCAGACACCGTCTTTGTTGGTTTACAACTGTTTTCACCCCAAACAAAGCAGGCTTCCTTCCTCTTCCCTGCCCCTCTGTACATGTCAAAGACTCAACCGAGGTGGGACTCTCTGGTCTTATGCAAGAAGCAAACTATAAATTATTGGCCTGGGATGACTTCTAATTTAAGAGCCTGTCACTACTGGGAAGGCACCTCTACCTTCTTGGGGCATTTGTACAGAAGTATTTCTAGAATATGGCATGTTTATTCCAGAGTGAGAGATGCATGTGAATGCACCAGAATAACATAAATCTGCCTAGCACATATGTCACCACTGCAGTAAAGACACAACACTTTCTGTCTAGTAGTAGGAGGCCATCATGGCCTTAATTTATCAGGGGAAGCACTCACCATTCATGACAGTGTTTCACCAGAGGGTCATATCCACTCACCGTTTGTCTCAAATCATTGTTCTGGGCACCAGATGTGGGGCTCCACACACTGTAATCTAACTCTGAGAAAAAAGGGTTTGGAGTAGGGGTCGCCACAGGAAATAAACCAGGCCAAGCTTGAGAGGGTGAAACATGTGTGGTCAGAAAGTTTTCCACTTTGTGGAGAGTTGCCTGCCAAAACTGCAGGTTTTATAAAGCACAAAGACCAAAGGGAGACATAGAATCTGAGAGACAAAGTGACAGGATTAGTGAGTTAGCATGAAATTGGAGAAATTATTTCTTAAATTAGACATGGTATAAATTCACTAAACCTAGGCATCATTGGTTTGTTAATTGAGACAAACATATACCTATAGAATCAGTAGATAGTCCCTACTTCGTTTTTTTCTTTTTTAAGGATTTGATTTAGTACCTGCTGCTTCCATCCTTTTTTGGGGGGGAGGGTTTGGGTCATACCTGGCAGCACTCAGGGATACTCTTGGCTCTGCACTCAGAAGTCACTCTTGGCTCTGCACTCAGAAGTCGCTCCTTGCAGACTCGGGGGACCATATGGGATGCTAGGATTCGAACTGGGGTTTATCCTGTATTGGCTGCCTGCAAGGCAAATGCCTTACTGCTGTGCTATTTCTTTAGCCCCTGCTGCTTCCATCTTTAATGAAAAAGTTTTATTCATGAGGATGTTGAACTAGTAAGAATGTTACTAAGAACTGCCAGTTAAATCATCATGGGTACTTGGAGTGAATTCTCAGTAATTTTATGTTTCTGTGGCACAAACAGAGAAACTCTTGGAATTTGTTGTTGTTAGTTTGTTTGGGGTCATAAATCCACCAGTGCTCAGAGTTTACTCTTGCCTTTGCTCTCAGGGATCACTCCTGACAGGGCTCAGTACCATATGTAATATGTACATACAAGGAACCAAACTCTCCAGCTCCCAAACATAAACACCAGATTACCCTTTAGAATCTAATTAAATTTTTAGCATGCTGTCAACAGAGAGCTCAGTAGGAAATCCATTTTTTTTTTTAAATTTCCACTCTTAGTTGTAGAGTTTTAGTATGACCATGCAATATTTTGACCACTTCTCTGAAATAATAGGCCATTACAGTATGGTAAACATAGCTATTTTTATATTAGTGAATCAAGTTGGTTCTTTGTTTTTGGGTTTTTGGGCCACACCCGGTGATACTCAGGGCTTACTCCTGACTATGCACTCAGAAGTCGATCCTGGCTTGGGGGACCATATGGGAAACCAGGGGATCGAACCATGGTCCGTCCTAGGCTAGCACAAGCAAGGCAGGCACCTTACCTCCAGCGCCACCGCCCGGCTCCCTTTGGTTCTTTTTTTTTTTTTTTTTAAACATTTCTTTGGAAGGTATTTCTTGATAGCCCATAGTTAGCATATATCTTCTCAAAAGGGAAAAATTATTATCTCCATCAGCTCTTACTAAAAAAGCTGCATGCATTTACTATGCTAAATTGTATCTGTATTTGCCTATATTATATATACCTGTACTATATTTTTATATTTTTCCAATTAAATTGGAGAACAAGCCATCATGTATTTTTCTGTGTATTATGCCTAAATTATACTCCACATTACACTATGAATGTGACTGTCTTCTCAGTGTTCCTGTACACAGGAGAATAGTTAACTAACCCATAAATAATCAATAAGTAGAGGGATCATTTAATATGGTAGTTAGAACATATTACTACTATACTAGAGATCGATGTATAGGACTGATTAGTGAAGACACTTAATAGAGATCAGAGGTGATTCTCTTCCCCTTTCCCACTTAATTTTTATGGACAAAGCAGAGGCAATTTTGGGATCAGCTAGTAGTCTCAATTTTCTTAACTTTTTTGTCAGATAATTGATATGTTTGAACTATGGACGCATTTGTTTGACAGGGAACGTGTATAGCTATGTCAGCCCTTAAGATTTCTCTTTGTAAAGAAGGATAGGCTGGAAAAAGTGAACACTCTTCCTTTTAAGTAGGTAAGTTCATCAATTTCGATGACTCAAAGGCAGCATCTTTTTAATATTTTTTAATCCATTTAAAGTGAGCTAAGAATCTAGTGCATATGAAAATGACTTTGATCTTTTATCCTCTTCTTGTTGGTGAAAGATATGAAAAAAAATCACGTCCAGAAAATATTTGGATCTTGCTTTCTCCATTGCCAGTTTGCTCTTTGGAAAGCTGTCTTATCTTCGGAAAGTTTTCTTTTTCATTTCTAGCATTTGGATATTACTTCTCCTTCCTACTGAAGTGTGTAGCATTTTTTGAGGCTTGGACCGTAATAAACTCGCTTCTGTTGTCAAAGTCAGTCAGGGAGAGATCAGCATGGACAGATACTCATTTATCAGAACTCCCAACACCTGACAGTGTCGTGATTACTTGAACAGAATGTGACTGACATTTTGTGAGTTTTTCTGTCTTCATTAAACTTGTTCACCTTCTCTGAAACCCCTTCATGCTGCACACTAGCACGGAGCAGCCGTATCCCTCGACCCAGCATGAGTCAGGGGTGCAGCCGCGATACCAGCCGTGAGAGCAGCCGAGATACAAGCCCTGCTCGGGGCTTTCCTCCACTTGGTGAGTACACCGTAGGCGCTGACTCTCAGAGCGAAGAGCTCCTATCCCTGCTCCAAATGCTTGTCCAAGACACTGCTAGGTGGAATGACCTGCTTTCCCTCCTCTTCTGTCCTGTGATCCTTCTTTTTCTTCTCTTCTTTAGTTACCCTGCGTTGTCCCCCCTCTGCATGCTTGAATTTTCGCAATTTCCTATTTTTGATATATTAGAGGAAAAAAGCACCACTTCACTTGCTACAGTTGTCCCTTGCTTCCTGACAAGCCCCTTTGTAGTAATAAAATTTGCTACTCCAGAGTGTAGCTGTAATTACTGACTTTAAAATGACCGTTTTTCCTTTTTCTTGAAATCTTTTTTTTTTTTTAATAATGGTGATCAGGCCAGATATGATTGAGTTTAAATAATGAACAAAAGAAAACCACAATAGCACGTAAGAAACAGCTTAGGAGTGCTAACATTAATCATAAACCAGCATGAAGATACTAGGCACATTTTTGCTAACTGAATCAAAGCTTTCTTTCATGACATCTAAAAATGTCTTTTTGAAAAACTGCCGAGTTTGTACAACAATGCAAATCATCTGACATTCATTGTTAACTCGGATATTTTAATTTTTTCTGGAATCTATAGGCTAATAATAATATCTGTGATCTGATGTCTTTCCCATATTCCCACAGCCTCCAAATTACTTGATTACCAGGAACTGTTATTGTGTCAAATCTCAGATTACTAGCCAGGTTCCCATTGAGGCATCTCACTTCCCATCCCCTCATTTTTTTTGATTGTCAGAATTTACATTTTAAAATTCTTCAAGATTTGAGATAAAAAGAAAAACATGTAATTTTTATATATTATATATCCTTTATACATTGCATTTACCTTCTCTTTTTATCTTTTAGTCTTGCCTTTATCTAAATTGAACATATTTATTTATTTAGCTTTTTATCTGGTATAAGTTATCAATCCTTAAATATATCCAGCAACACATACTTTCACCAAAGAAGATTGTTCAGTCATTTTAATTCTTTGGCAAAGTACTATACAACTATATTTTTTCTTTTGGTGTAGTATAATAGGTGAAAGTAATTTGATAACTATTAGCTTGAACCTGTAATGTGCTGTTGAACTGTAGTCTTTTAATTCTAATCATGATACCAGTCTTACTAAATTACAGAGGGCAGTGGGAAAGATGGGTATTATCATCACAAGAGCTAAGGCCTTACTATTTGCCTCTATTCTCTTCTAATATCAAACACTTCTTCTGAATATCTTTTTTTTCCTGTCAGTCGATATCAGTACCAACTCCAGATAAATTTCTTTATGACCCCTTATCCATTATGCAGTTTTGAAAAAGTGTAGTTAAATTGGTGCAAAGACCTTATTTAATTTACTTTACTCAGAGAGAAGTACCTATGGGACATGGTCTATCTATGAGCATCAGTAGCCTAAGAGGGACAACTTCCCTAGTACATACGAGTTATCACATAGCAATATGCAGCATCAGAATTCTCAACAAATCAAGATGATGATGATTTTTTTTTTTCCGGAATGAACTGGTGATTTTTCCTTTTAAATAAAGCAGTCACTTATGCATCCTTGCTTAGCATTTGACTTTCCAAGCAACCTATGATATAAGTAAACAGTCAAATCTGTTTCTATTTATTTTATCTTTTAGCAGCTGTTCAATGTGTTTCATACATGTTCTTGTCCTTTTATTCCAGTCCATGGAAGCAGCTTTTGTAGCCCAGCATGTTATCATTGGATCAGGCAAGAGGTGCTAAATTCTTAAGGTCCTCATTGGAACTTGAATAGTTTAGTGATCTAAGACTGGTTTTTATTTACTTTCTTTGGTG
The DNA here is from genome assembly GCA_004027635.1 of Crocidura indochinensis. Classification (NCBI taxonomy): domain Eukaryota; kingdom Metazoa; phylum Chordata; class Mammalia; order Eulipotyphla; family Soricidae; genus Crocidura; species Crocidura indochinensis. Next base: position 8,775 of record PVKC010007078.1, read on the forward strand.
AAAATTAAGCTTCTTAAATATCTGCTTAAGTATGTTAAAAGGATGGAGGCTAGAGTAGTACAGTAGGTAGGGAGCCTTCCTGTTACGTAGCTGTTGTGGATTCAATTCTTGGCTTCCTATATGACCTTCAGAGCACTACCAAACTACCAGGAGTAATTGCTGAGTTCAGAGGCAGGAGTGACTCCCATTTCCAAATGTGACACTTCCCTACCCCCACCCCTCAAAAATAATTTTGATATGTATAATGAGTAAATGTGTGCTTATATATATTTTATAGACATATTTTGGGTTTGGGGGGTCACACCCACAGCATTCAGGCATTACTTCTAGTTCTGAACTCAGAAATCACTCCTGGTAGGCTCGGGGAACCATTTGGGATGCCAGGGTTCAAACCCAGGTCAGCTGTATGGAAGGCAAACTATGCTATCCCTATGGTCCACTATGCTATTGCTATCCCTCTGGTCCAGGATAAACATATATTAAATCAGAATATTTGAGCCACTACCCTTCCAACTGAAAGTTAGCATTAGCATGTGTCTTTTGTTGTGGTCTGAATAATAACTAACCCCTGGAAGTGGTGCTCAGAGGTTTCTCTTGGGTTTTCACTCAGGATTTACTCTTGGCAGAGTCAGGGAACCATACTGGGCACCAGGGATTAAGCCTGGGTTAATTGTATTCAAGACAACCATCCTACCTGCTGTATTATCACTCTGGCTCCAGTAGTTAGCATTTTGAGCTGAATTTTAAATCATGGCCTTTTCTCTTCTCCCATAAGTTTCTGTTTTGGAAATTTAATACAATTAAAAAAAAACAACCAACAAACAGTGGCTCTTTATTGCATCCAGTATGATTCTGAGTATTCCATAGGCATAATCTCCTGTGCTTGGTCTACTCTAGGACACATGATTACAAATGACAAAACAAAGGCTTTTGAGAGATTCAGTCACTTTTCAAGAGAGCCAGGGTTTGAATATAGGTTTGACTTCAAAGTTTGTTTGTTGCTCTCCCTCATTTGAAGCAGATCCAATAATTTCGTGTCTTTCTTCAGTCACTTCCAAATGGATTGAATGGTTTCTGTGAGGTCTTTGCAGGTTTAGACACACAACACAATAAGGCCTCTGTGATGCGTATTGAAGTTCAGTGAGAAGGTGATTGTCCCATAGGAATTGATAACACCCTCCAGTTGTATGAAATTTCCTTTATTTCATTTATTTTAGTAATCCTTTCCTAGTCCTTTTATAAAATAGTGAGATTGTATGTTAGTGCCTTTCATTAACTCCTATTGCTTCTTTTAACTAAAAGGAAAGTTTTTCAGTGAGTATATAGATGACTGGTTTAAAGTTTTCATTTTTAATTACAAGATTATTTGGGATCTTTAAAATAGTGTGAACATAATATTTATAACTATGGGGAAATCTTGTAAGTGAAACTTTGGACTAGAAACTGCTGTAAATCAGACTTAGTTCTAAGTCAATCACCTTCATTTGGTGTTCACGAGTGTACCAGGTGTTTGTGAGTGACAGAAGACTCATCATATGATCTATTTGCCATGGAATATTCTACTAACACAGAAATAAAGGACTTTAGTTTATAAGAAACTCTCAGATTGGATATTGGTTTAAAAAGTATGCTTACTTTCAACTATCAGGATACAGTGTTATGAAACTTTTACAATATTTTCCTTATTATGAAACTTGTACAATATTTGTACAATATTTATTGTGCATCTGAGGAACTGGGCATTTTCTTTTCCTGTTATGTCTAACTTTTGCAAGCTGGTAAATTGCCTTTATTGATCAGATAATCTGTATTATTTTAATACTACATATAAAGTGACATGAATTTAACAGGTCCAATTTTATTGAAGAGTTTCAGGTTTTTTATGAACTAAATGTGTATTTAAGTTTATAGGATACTGTAGTTGTATGAATGAAAAGTACTATTTTGTTAAACCAATGAATTTTCAGTGGTACAATCAACCATGTTTTTTTACAGATTACTAAAAGAATAGCTTTTTTTCCTGAGGTAAAAAACAGCCAGATAATACATAGTAACATGGTTTGAACTTATTCTATATGTTATGATTATCTTTAAAAGTTTCTCTTTCCAGGGGTTGGAATGATAGTACACTGGATAGGGTGTTTGCTTTACACATGGCTGACCCAGGTTTGATCTCTGGAATTTTATATGGTCTATTAAACACTGCCAGGAATAATTCCTGAGTACAGAGTCAGGAATAAACCCTGAACCTTAGCGGATGTTTTTGCCCATCTCCCCCACTACTCTTTCCATAAAATGGAGTTAGTGTACATATCCTCAGAATGATGAATTAATATGCTTATTCTGAAAACTTACTAAACAAAATAATGTTTAATGTACAAATGTAAATTGAAATTTGCACATAAACAATCCTATCACACCAACACCATCAACACTACAACTATTATGATAGTTATTTTGTTTGGCACCATTTTATGTACTGTATATATGATCCCGTGAACTCTCAGGGGGAGGGTACTGTCTTAGTCTCATTTTACAGACAAGGAAACTGAGGCAAAGAGGCATGGAACTTTGCCCTAGAAACTTAGTTAGTTGTCTTCAATCCTAGATTTTTTTTTTTTTTTTTTGGTTTTTGGGCCACACCCAGTGATGCTCAGGGCTTACTCCTGGCTATGTGTTCAGAAGTCGCCCTGGCTTGGGGGACCATATGGGAAACCGGGGGATCAAACCGAGGTCCGTCCTAGGCTAGCACAGGTAAGGCAGGCAAGCACCTTACCTCCAGCGCCACCGCCCGGCCCCGTCCTATATATTTTTTGTCCCAGTTATATTTCAGAACTGGTGTTCATACCCAGAGTATACTGCAGGTGTCTCTACAAAGATCATCAAAAACAATCAAGACTAAATTTCTAATAGTCAAAATAGTATAGTAATGATTAGGATATTCATGCAATAGAACAGCAAAAGTTTTGACTGGGGAAAATGTAATTCTAGTTGTTAGTCCCCTTGTGATTTTCATTCTATTTCTGTTCAAATAACATTATGAACTTCTATGCTTTTGTTTTTGGTGCATGGTTGCATATGCATCACACACTGATGAGACATGTCGAGTTAATACTCCATCCTTCTGCTGTTCCACTCTGGGATGTAGATGATGCGCTGTGACTCCTGATATTCTTCATGTTGCATATTTCCATAATGGCTGCTAGTGGCTTTGTGGCGTGAATATCCACCAGGAGTCTGACTTAGTTGATGCATACAGTATGGAACACCTCAAAGAGTGCCTTCGTTGTGCCTGTGTGTTTAATAGCTGTGTGAGAGCCAGCAGGCTGCCATGGAGTTTGGGGATTGGCACTTGATATCATTCATACCCAGCACCATTTCTTTTCATGAGAAAACATGGCCTTGTTGGTAGCAGTCCCTGCATTTCCTTTGGACTGTGGCATTTTCTGTCTCTGGTACTTCTGTGTTAATCCTGTGGGTGTTGCCGTTCCTTTTACCTGCAGCCTCTCGACGTCATTCCAGGTCCACTAGTGCTCTCTCCACTGCTGAATCTGTTGGGCAGTCAGGTGAACAAGTGCTAACTGCATGACTTGGCTTCTTCATATGTTCTAGTTTCACACTCATTTAACATTTGTTTTCATCAGTGTTGATTAGCACTTGGCATGTATGCACCTCATGTTTTTTTTTCCCCCTGATGTACTTTTATTTTTTTTAAGTTGTTGAATGTTTATGGTTCTGTTAATAGGCTGTAGATGCTTTTTAGCCTGTTTTCAATATCATTTCTATAGTATCCATATTTGTGTCAAAAACAAACAATGAAAAGAACAACAAAAAAGTAAGGAAGGAGTTCTTTTCCTCTCTTTCATTCCTCCCCCAAGGAAAACAACCAAAAATAGATATCTTGGAGTGTCATTATGACATAGGACATATAAGTCATTCAGTAGAATCTTTCATCTTCAAAATCCTTTGCTTCCAATAAAATGATAATTAATATCAGTTATTAATGTCAAGGTGCTAAATATTTGTGAGCACTGTTTTAGCCACCAATTGTTCCAGATTGTACTTTTATGGAAAAACAATATCACTATTTAAATGATTTTAAAGTCAGGCTAAAAGTAGCCTTTGCAGCCTGCAGCCCGTAAATCTTATTCACCCGCTGAAAAATACCAAAAGTCCTCTCATTAGCTATTGGGGCAGAAAGTAATAAACAAACAAGTATAAATAGTTTGCCAGACTTAGCTGGTATCATTTTGATATGCTAACAGTTCCCAAGCTGAGTGAGACATATCTCTAAATCTAAATTGTAGAGTGGCCATGGTAACAACTATGGTCAGTTCACTGAGTGAGGTGTTTTCTATGTTATTTCTGAAATAGCTGTGCATTTTATAAGATATACTCTGATGAGTATAATCCCCTGCAGAGAATGAGCCAGACTGAGAGCATATCATAAGCATCCATTCTTTAGAAAATGGAGCTTCATATGTGTAACAGCACCAAGAATGCAGAGTAGATCAGCATCTGATGAAAACAAAAGGCTTATAATTTTGCTTAAATTCAGACAATTATTTGTCCTTAAGATTTGAAAATTAAATTATCTATGATAGAAATCGAATAATTTGCATTCCTATGTATGGCAAAGCAGTATGCATCTGGGAAGAATAATAAAGTATGCATCTTTCTTATAGTTTTAATTTTGTGTATGAAAAATCAGTATTTCCCTGGAGCAAGAATTGCTGGCATGAGATCTACTTTTTTTTTTTTTAGACTGTTAATTTAAGTTTATGCTGGGTAATTTTTAAATGGCTTATAAACAAATTACTTTTCATTTTGTTACTCATGTTACCCTTACTATCTACCCTTTTTTAATGGAAAAAAATGAACAGACTTTGTAATTCATGAGACAATTAAATTTTTGCATTTCATGTTTAAGCTGGTAAATTTGTAATTATATAGATACCATTTTGTCTATGTAGAGCACAGATTTAAAAATATAAGCATACTTTTAAATAATTCATTGTACTGATAATCAGTATATTAGCAAGTACATTAAAAAAGGGGATGATATACATACAATTTTTGTTTCTTTATAAAATTCATTATTGTATATAATTTTTAATTAGCAATGTTTAATTGGCTTTCTTTTCTGTGACAGTGTATAATGTTTTGAAACTGACATCTAAAAAAGGGCAAAATAGCATTTTACTTTTTAAGGACACCAGTTTTGTAGCTCATGTTTTACTCTAGCTAAAACAACATAAATATATTATCTTATAGGAAAAGATGTTAGCTTTAATTTTAGAAGCATTATCTAAAACAACTTTTCACTTTTATTCTAAATGCTTCATTACTAGAATATGGCTAATACAGAGATATTTCCTTGTCTATACATTCTCTTCTTTGTTAACAAAGAAAACATTTTTCACCTTAACCTTTTGTTTCCAAAGGCGTTTTTTTTTAAAATATATTAACATTTTAAATAAGAGGCTACTATGAGTAGATAGTTTAATATATTTATAAAAAAATGGGACCGGGCGGTGGCGCTGGAGATAAGGTGCCTGCGCTAACCTAGGACGGACCGCGGTTCGATCCCCCAGTTCCCCATATGGTCCCCCGTGCCTGCCAGGAGCGACTTCTGAGCGAATAGCCAGGAGTATCCCCTGAGCGTCATTGGGTGTGACCCAAAAACAAAAACAAAATATATATATATATATATTTATAAAAAAATACATCATTTTCTCCTATTAAAATTTGAATCTCAGCACTTTTTAAGGAAGGCTGATCACTGAGTTGATGGAACTTCTGAAAAGTTACTCTTGAGTAGGGATGTGAATTAAGTGATTTGAACATGTCCTTCTGACTCACACATGTGAAGCCCTGGCTTCATCTCTAGCACCTTCATCTTTCCCCCAAGATTTAGTCTTTATTTATCCATAATTACTAGTATGCTTAAAATAGTTGTCAAAAGAGCTAAAATTTGCTTTAAATTCTTTGGATTTTAAAAAATATGTATAAAAGGTTAAATTTTAATTCCCTTGAAGGACTCAAGAAAACTTTATACTGACAGTTGAATGTTTAATGTTTCATGTTTCATGTGAATATTCTAATTTTTGGTAGTGATTATTGAAAGATTTTAACAACATGATTTTGAAATAAACTTTGGTGTCACAGCCATCATTACAAAAACGTTCCTAGGATTAGTTGTACTTGACTAATAATGGCTAAGATAATGGCATTCATGAAAATTTCTACAAAAGCAGTTGATTGGCCTTAAAGAAAATAAATTATACATTTCATTACAAATTTTTTGTCTGGTCATGATGTTTTCTAAATCATTTTTTCTCAGTGGGAAACTAAATAGATTTGAAGACTCAAGTATAGCCCAGTTCCATTCTCTAAAAAAGTTCCATCCCTCTTCCATGTCTCAACTTTTCAAAAATGAAATTCTATTAAAGGCTAGAATGTCTTCTGGCATAATTCTGTCAAATACAAATATCTTAACCTCAGCCACTGATAAAATGATAAACAAATCAGGTATAGCTAAAACTGCAAGTTAAGAATAGTGAGATTGGCCAGAGAATTTTCTTTGTGTCTGTCTAGTAAGTGAGCAGAGATAGGAGCCCTTGCAAAGAATTGAGAATATTTAAATTGCAGTGAAACATCTTCTGCTTTGTTTGTTTGTTTAAATAGATCGGTTTGGACTTGGCCAGGCAGGAAGGATTCCAGGTTCTGTGAATGCCATGAGGGTTTTGAGCACAAGTACAGATCTTGAAGCTGCTGTTGCGGATGCTTTGGTAAGAATCACATTCATTGTTCATTAAATCTCTAAATTTCCTACCTCTCATGTTTTTCTCTGTCTAACAGGAAATTGCCTCAAAATCAACTTGATAACTTGCCTTAGATACTCTTTAAGATTGTGTGACTGGGTAAATTGGAATTGATTTCTCAGTAGATGTTTACCTTCTACATATAAGAGAAAATTGACCTCATCAAATATTAGCTTCAAGTGTTCCTTCTGTGCTCCTAAGTATCAAGGAAGTTTAGATGGCATCAGGCTTCTCTGATGTGATAGGCTTCTTATTTTCTTTTACCACTCTTTCCCTCAGCATTTCCTTATTTCCATTCTCTTGCTTATATTGCTTCACAGTCTTTGATGGCATGCCTATACATACTGTTACAGCATTGGACAGTAGACTTGTAGCTTCAAAAATTTTTAATTGATTTTAGTACCTTACTAGTTGTTCATATGATTTTATGATTCCATTTTTTTTTTTGGTTTTTAATGTGTCCTTAAATCACTAAAGATACTTCTAAATTTTAAGATAAGTTTTTTTGAGTCTTTAAAGTGCAGGTAGAACATATTTTTATATCATGATAATGTAATAAAGTGGTAAAATTGTGATTCTAGCAAACAGATTCCTTGGTAGAATGAGCAGCTTGTAGTCAAATGGCTATTTAAAGATTCATTTTGACTAGCAATAAGGTACTCTTTACATATTGTTTTGTCTTTGGCATTTAAAATAGGTAACTGTTTAGAACTGTCTCAGCATTGGTTTTACTTGTGCTGTTTTAAAATTATTCTCTTCTAAGGACAAAGGTATTAAGAGTATCCTGCTTTCAGGATTTCTGAAATTTTCTGAAATTTCTAAAATTTCTGAAAAATTTAAATCCAGCAATGTTTTCTCAGCTAAATTTTACTCTCTGGAGCTTCACTGGCTTTCACTTTTGTCCTTTCTCATCTCTCCCTCATTTATTCTTGCTCAGCCAGATTTCTTTGACAAATATCTATGAACATGTAGCACATTTGACCTTAAACCCAGGCTACTTAGAGCTGCCAGCTCTTTTCATCAGCCTGATAAATAGAAGGGGTTTTTGTTGTTTTTTTTTTTTTTTTTTCCTGGCAGTTATAGGAATTCAGGATAATGGCTTTAGCCATCACTTTACCACTTAACCTTCAGAACCATGCATTAGAACAGAATTCTGTGAAGCTGCTTAACTTCGAGTAGCAGGATTTAGAATCTTTCTTCTGTTTATTCAAAGACCCTAGGAAGTGTAGGTCAACAAAATGGGATATGATGAATGTGTGAAACACTAGTTAAAAGGGACTTCTGGTAAAATCAGAACAGTATCTGTAAAGTACTGCACAAAGGGATTGAATACAAAGTTCGAAAAGGCAGAAGAGGACTTGAGACTTTGAGCTTAGGTTTTATTTAACTTGGACTTTTTTTTGAGCTCTCACTCCCATTACAGTCAGGGCACCCTTATATCTTCTCCAAACTTGTTGATCTCTCTCCAGTGACTCCTTTAAGAAAGAGCATGGGAATGTACACAATCTTTGCCTTACAGATTAGAAGCCATGTTTAGGCAAAATGTATTTTAGGAATAGATAATGGGATGAATGGTGACTCAAGAGTGGTATCTCGGTGATTGGGGAATAGTTTAAGCAAAGGATTATTGCAAGAATTAATAAGTTGCAAGTCTTATAAGAGATGTGAGGACAGGAAATGCCATTGAGAAAGCTTCTTTGATTATTATGCGCTTGATATGAATCGCTTGCTAACCTGTATTTTTTGTTTGCTAAGATATATTTTGCTGTACACTTTTGTTGCAAGAACAATCCCCACATATGCTTCTGACATAATTCTCTATGCTTTTTCCCTGCCCTTCAATATTTTCCTGCCTACAGCTGTTAGGAGACTCCAGGAGCAAGGTACCAGTGCTTTAACTTTTGTTTTACAACTTTTATTTTTTGCTGTTGAGAGTATTTCCTTTAGGAACTAGTGAGAGTAACACTCCCCAAAAATGTATTGTTTAGAAATTCTGGTTTGAATTATAATTTTGTTGAATCTGGTAGAACCTTTTTAGTGATGGAATCAGTCACCTTTCACATTTGTTTTGCTTTTTTTATTTATTTATTTTTGGATTGTCAAGCTCTTCTCCTCTTCCTATTAGTGTTTCATTTTATTTATTAATTCAGTGTGTGTCTACTCTGATGTCATTATTTTATGAATGGATATATTCAAGTCTCTTACTCTAGGAATATAGTTGATGTATAATAAGATGAACATACAATTTATTATACTAACAAAGGAGGTGCTATTAAAAATATGATGGAACAGTTATCTTCGGAAAGCAGAACTGTGCTGAGCAAACCACATTATTAGAAAATTACTTTTGTATAGTTTAAGTTAAGAACTTATTCTCTGAAATTATATTATAAATTTTATCAGCCTTATATACTATTGATATATTATTTCTGTGTTTCATGATTTTATATTGAGTAATTGATTATACTTAATGATATGAATATTGTAGTCTACAGGAAGCCTTTTTGCTACAAAATGATGACTTAAGGGTCCTTTATGTAGGCTTCTCTGCCACTGTTATTTTATGTTATGCTTCAGCTTTACACTCCTAAGAAATCTTGAATATTTAGAACACATTTGCCTATAGACCAACCATGCTCACAATAGATAGCTTTTAATTGGAAAGAGGTTGGTGGATACAAATACCTGCAATAAGTTAGGAGATGAGTCAGGTTAGTCAATAGACACATTCTATCTTTTCACCAAATCTGTGAAACAAACCTGTCCCCATCTTGAAGATAAGACTGAAGCAGAAGGGCTTTCTGAAATCACAGTCAAGGGGTGGTATATTATCACTCAAGGTCCGTTTTACTGACATTCATTCTTTAAGTCAATCTGCTCCCTTCTCTGGACTGTTGTTTATTATTTCCTGCACCTTCTAGGTGATTGCTCTTCTGCTTTTGTTTCCCCAGTCTGTAAGCACAGGGAAAATATGGTGTGTTGTCTTTATGTTGTGTTGTGTGTGATTTCTTTTCTCATTTAAGCTTTGTTGTTGATTTTGTTTGGTATGACTCATGGTCATTTCGCCTTTCCATTTCTTCCTCAATCATCCCCATTTCTCACTGGATCTGGCAGAAGAAGCCTGTGAGGAGGAGATATGAGCCATATGGGATGTATTCTGATGACGATGCCAACAGTGATGCCTCGAGTGTTTGCTCTGAGCGCTCATATGGCTCCAGGAATGGTGGCATTCCCCATTATCTGCGGCAGACTGAGGACGTAGCGGAAGTTCTCAACCACTGTGCTAGTTCAAACTGGTCAGAAAGGAAAGAAGGGCTTCTAGGCCTGCAGAACTTACTGAAGAGCCAAAGAACACTGAGGTGAGGAAAAGAGGCCAAAGTTGTGGGTTAAGTTTGAGTCCTATATTGCACTCCTCAGGCTTGACTGGTTTCACTGTCATTTATGGAGGACTGATACAGTTCTAGGTTTTGGGGAAGGCATGAAGGTACTACGGTCTTTGCCTTTCAAAAATATTAAAATATCTGGCAGTATATTAAAATACTCTATAATTTGCTTACTTAAGTACCTTGTTTCCTTATGGTTTATATGAGTTTTAGTAGGTGTTTTTGGGGAAACATTGGTGTACTTTACAATTCAGATAAAATAAATAAAACTGCTTTGCAGGGTGGTATAATTTATTACACTTTAAGGATATGGGTCATTTGATAAGCAGTTTCAGATTAAATTGTTTAAATATGAATAGTAAAAAGACACTAAAATGGAGGTTAACAAACTAGTAATGGTATTTAGAAATATCTTGATAAGAACTAGTCTCATTGAGATTATGTTGTTAATATTGCCAAAGTATATTTGATCCCAGTGAACTATTCAGGAATGATTTTGCAAGAGATGATTCTTCTATCAAGTCTTAACATATGAATGGAATTCATGACTCAGTGGTAGAGTACTTGCCTTGCATATGTGAGGTCCTGGGTTCATTTCAACAGCACTGGATGCCCTGAACCAGAAACAGTTTCTAAACTACCACTGGGTGCTGCTCAAACCTTTTCTCTACCCGCAATAAAAAGGGCTTCTGGAATTCAGTACTCAAAGTAAGAATGAGGGAAAACAAAGAGCTGCTAGAATAAACTGAGATTTGGCTTTGCCTTTGGCACATTGTTGCCAAAATGTGCTCTCTCTTTCACTCCTCAACTGAGGGAGAGCTTTTGTCCTGCCTAAGCAACCTAACTGTAAAGGTAGCAGTGTACATGATTTATAGTAGAACTAAGCTCTAGGTCTGTCTGACCCCAAACACATGCTTTTCTTAGTTTATTCCATTATCTTCCATCTGTGTCAGGAAAAAGAAAGACATGAAATGAATTTCATTCATGGCTTTGTCATTTTTTCACATCTGTAAACTTGGGTAATCAGTTTCTAATACTTTTCTTAAAATGAGAGCAAAACCACTGTGGTTTAATATTCTGTTTGAGCATCATTGTGAATTAATAAATTCATTAAAATTTTTTTGGTGAATGGAGTAATAGTGGGTTGCACATGACCAACTCAGGTTTGATTCCCCAGTGTGCCATGTTGTCCCCTGAGCCTGCTAAGGAGTGACTTCTGAGTGCAGAGCCAGGAGTAAACCCTGGGGGCCACTGGTTATGGCCCAAAAACAAACAAAAATTTTTGTTATATTAAAAAATTACAAAAAGGTATATAAGTTTAATAATATAAAGGGATTTAAAAAAATCATATGAGGCTAGCCTGGGTTTAGTTCTCAGTACCATAGAGAACTGTGAGCACAGATCCAGATATGTTCCTTCCCCCCAAAAGAAATCACATATGTAACTAGTTTCAGCTGACAGACTGCATTTTTAATATATTTTCCATATTATTTTTTTTCTAGTCGAGTAGAATTGAAAAGATTATGTGAGATCTTCACCCGAATGTTTGCTGATCCCCATAGCAAGGTAAGTCTAGGACTCATGCCTTATTTACATTCCAATTTGCATGTCTAAGTGAACTATATAATATATTACTTAAGAATGAGAAATAGGGGGCCAGAGCAATAATATAGCAGGTAGGGCTCTTGACTTGGAACGTGGTCAACCTGGGTTTGATCCCTGACATCCCATATGGGCCACTAAACACACCAGGAGTCATTCCTGAGTGAAAATCCAGGTATAACGCTTGAGCACCACTGGGTGTGACCGAAAAATCAAAAATGAAGAAGAATGTGAAATTAGGGTTTGAGCACTTGCCTTGATCATAGCTGGCCTGGGCTCAATCTCCGAACCCCATATGGTCCCCCAAGCCTGCCAGGCATGATCCCTGATCACAAAACCAGTAAGCTCTGAGCATCACTAAATGGCCCTTCCCCCAAAAAGAAAGAATGGAAATGATTCTTATTATGCTGTTTAGACCATTAAATTAAACACAGTTTTAACCGAGCTCTTGAAAACTTGCAAGTTAAGCAGAGGCTAGCATCCTATGGTGCTCTAAGTACTATGCCAGGAATAGCCCACACACACTTCTAGTATGATCTCCAAACCAAAAAACTCAATCTAAAAGCCATCAAGCTTAATATGTTTTAAATTTAATTTGTTATACAGATTTTTTTTTTTGGTTTTTTTGGGTCACACCCGGCAGTGCTCAGGGGTTACTCCTGGCTCCATGCTCAGAAATTGCTCCTGGCGGGCACGGGGGACCATATGGGGCACCGGGATTCGAACCGATGACCTTTTGCATGAAAGGCAAGCACCTTACCTCCATGCTATCTCCCGGGCCCCTTAAATTTAATTTGTAATGGGGTAGAGTGATAGCACAGCGGTAGGGCATTTGCATTGTACATGGCCAACCCTGGATGGACCTGGGTTCAATCCTCTGCATCCCATATAGTCCCCCAACCCTGCCAGGAGTGATTTCTGAGTACAGAGCCAGAAGTAACCCTTGAGTGGCACCAGGTGTGGCCCAAAAACCAATAAATAGCAAATTTATAAAAACCAAATAAATAAATTTAATCCTTAACATGACTATTATCAACAACTTGGTATAAATCATGGTTTTATAATAAAAATAAGTTTTAAATGTATTTCAAGTAAGAGCTATAATACAGTCTCAGCAGATATATGTGGGCTACTTGCTGGATAGCAATATATTTGAATGCAGTACTGTAAAATTGGATAGAGTAGCCAGAAAAGAATCAAGTTGGTAGTTGTTTTTAGAACTCATAATAAATTTGATTTTATAGGACAAGATAGAAAATCACTTTTTTTTAACATTTATCTAATGATTTTTTTGGTTGTTATTATTTTTGAGTCATATCCGGCGATGCCCAGTGGTTACTTCTGGCTCTGTGCTTAGAATTCTCGAAGTCTCCTGTGACCATATGGGATGCTGGGATTCGAATCAAAGTCTATCCTCTGTTGGCAGCATGCAAGGCAAACGCCTTATCACTGTGCTATCACTCTGCCCCTGAATTTGTTTTTTGTTTTCTTTTTTGGGGGGTTCACACCCTGCAGTGTTCAGGGGTTACTCCTGGCTCTACACTCAGAAATCGCTCCTGGCAGGCTCAGGGGACCATTTGAGACACCAGAATTTGAACCACTGACCTTCTGCATGCAAGGCAAACCCTTACCTCTATGCTATCTCTCCGGCCCCTGAATTTGTTTTTTAAGTTACAGTTTGCTCCATGAGCTTTTGCTATCCTTAAAAACTAGCTGGAGAGTGACTGATTAGCTGGAATCTTCATTTCTTGGGGCTAAAGAGAGCATTGAGACTGAGAACTTATCTTTTTAATAGAGGAGTGCCTGAGGGGGAAAGATTTCAGGGTTGGAGAACTAGGTCTTTTGAGAAGCAGTGCTAAGAGAAAGGGCCTTTACAAAAGTTTACTGGGGAAAAAAAAGTTTACAGGGAGTCTAGATTTTTTTGGTATTTTGGGTCATACCCGGTGGTGCTCAGGGGTTACTCCTGACTCTGCACTCAGAAATCGTTCCTGGAAGGCACAGGAAACCACATGGGATGCCAGGATTTGAACCACCATCCATCCTGAATTGGCTGCATGCAAGGCAAATGCCCTACCACTGTGCTATCTCTCCAGTCCCAAGTCTAGATTTTTATTAAGTGCCTTTGGGAAGAACCTTTTAGAAGTTATTAGGCGTTCTTTAGGGGAATGATTGGAGAGGTTGTGCAGTTAGGTAAGGCTATTTGTACACAGCTGATCTTGTTTGATTCCTGGCACTACACATGGTTCCTGAGCACAACCAGGAGTGACTACTGAGCACAGAGCCAGGACTAGCTTCTGAGCACCACTGGGTATGGCCCTGTTTCCTTCCATCCCCAAATGAGAGATACTAATATTTGTAAATTTGAAGTGTAGGTAAATAACAAGCCAGAGTAGAAATTGATGCATTACAGAGCCTTAAATCAGCAGAAGCAAATCTTAAATACGGGATATGTGGAATTTAGCTCTCATGGTTTTCACTGGGAAATTGGGTCTCTTTTAATGATTTTTGCTAGCCAAATAAGTCCAGTCAGTTGTTGTGATCTGTTTTTCTGTCTCTTCTCCTAGAAATTGCTCTTGTAATGTTAAGACATCCATTTTGCCATTGAGAACTTAGAGTTTCCACCTTATGCAGAAACCTGTTAGCTCTACTTTTTGAGATGTGCACAGGAGTTTGAATGAGAATTCAGTCCTAAGAAAATGCAGAGGCAGGCAGGGATGGGTCTCAATCAATGTTTTAGAACATGTATTCAGATTCCCCATATGATCTCATAGCAAGTTAACATTAACAGTAAAATATATGAAGGGTTATATTTAAAGGCCACATAGCCACAAATATAATCATCAGATCTTATCCTAAGGTAGTGTTGGAAGCAGTAAAACTTAAAGCCTAAGATACATAGCATAAGGGCTATTAGACAGTTTGGGACATTGATGAAACTTTTGTTACCTATTACCTCTAGATTGCTGATTCAGCACCAGACTATGAGAATAAAGAAGGAATTTTGTTTGCAACAGAAGGCTCTTGTACAGTGAGTTTTGGGGTCTCAGTTTAGTTAATATCTGCCAGTTTCCGTTGAGCTACGCAAAGAACCTCACTGCTGAAGCTCACTGATATTTTTTTTTCTGAGCTGTCTCAGGGGAGACCCCTGGTGGTTTAATAGTTTCTGTAAAATTAAGTAGGTATTAATGATAACTGGATTTTCCCAGTAGAGCAAGACTTAATACACAAGTAGGGGCACAGTGCTGCCGATCTCTGAAACTGTTTCAGGGATAGTCCACTCATTTCTTTCTCACCCTAAATAGTAATGATTACATAGCTTGAGAGTCCATGAACTAGCAATACTCTGACTCATTATCTTTCTTTCCTTTTATTTTCTTGGCACATCAAGGAAAACATGAAAGCAAAGCTATATAAATACGAGTACCCCCACCCAAATCCTTTAGTAGTCCTTGCTGCATGATAGATAGATAGCAATCAATAAGAAAATAGAATTGGAATGTGGAAGGAAGAAAAGGAAAGAAAGGAAGAAAAAATATAAAAAGTCTTTTAGGATTGAACTAATACTTTTCAGCAAGATTAAATTCTCTGTATTGACTTTCAAAGCCATAGTAATGAAGAGGAGAGTGATAGCACTTTGGATAGCATTTTCAGGTCTTAAAAAGAAATTGCATGAAAATGGCATTAATTCACTGTGGATTAACATGGAATTTGTTTTGTTGCATGGCCTGTTTTGCGGTGGAATTCACTACAGAGAGTAAGTTTCAAACCTTTTTCCTTTATTTTTCTTAATACATTTGCCTCTATAACATGACTAATGGTTAACAGGGTTGATATAAGTCTAATTCTGGGAAAAACCATTATGGGAATTTACAATGTTCTTTTAGACTTTGGAAGAAATTATGAGTTATAAATGTGAAATGTTTGGTTTTTATTGTCTAGGTTTTCAGTATGTTTTTGGAGACTCTTGTGGATTTTATAATAATTCATAAAGATGACTTACAAGACTGGCTTTTTGTTCTTCTGACACAATTGCTTAAGAAAATGGGAGCAGATTTACTTGGCTCTGTACAAGCAAAAGTTCAGAAGGCTCTTGATGTCACAAGGTAAGTATCTAGCAGTTTTATCAGTCATTTTCTGGTTTTCTTGAGACATTTTAAGTTACTATTTGGGAGGGGATCTCTGTGTCACACCTAGCAGTGCTCAGGGCTTACTCCTGGCTGCATTTAAGGATCACTCTTAGTGAGCCTCGTGAGGGTGGAAATATATAGATAGGGTGTTGGGAATCAATTCCAGCCAGCTACATGTAAGGCAAGCACCCTACCTACTATACTATCATTCTAGTCCATCTTGAGACATTATTGACATAATATTGTATATGTTTAAGATGTGCAGCATAATGATTTGATGCACATATTTATTGATGAATTATTACCACAATACGGCAACACTTTCTATGCCTCACATATTATCTTGATGACTTTCCAGCATAGCATACATTATCATTAACTATAATCACTGTAGTATAACTTCATCCTCAGATCTTAGTCATGTAATAAATGGAAGTTTGTATATTTAAATTGACATCGCCCAAGGGCCTGTGTGGGTAGGACATTTGCCTTGCATATGGTTGACCCAGGTTTGATTCCCTGGGATCCCATATGGTACCCTGAGCCTACCAGGAGCGATTTTTTTTCCTTTCTTTTTGGTTTTTGAGTCACACCCGGCAGCACTCAGGGGTTACTCCTGGCTTTACACTCAGAAATCGCTCCTTTGGGAACCATATGAGATGCCAGGATGCCACCATCCTTCTGCATGCAAGGCAAATGCCTTACCTCCATGCTATCTCTCTGGCCCCAGAAATGGATGTGTTTTGGATCCAGTTGGCTCTTTATTACTAATTACAATGATGATCACACTGGTACCTAATATGGACCGGGCATATTGCATTTTACATCACTATTTAATTTCGAAATCCTGAATATTATACATTTGTTGTTTTCATTTTTTTTTTGGTTTAAAGCAGAAAATATATTATTTATTTATTTATTTATTTTTTGGTTTTTGGGCCACACCCAGTGACGACGCTCAGGGGTTACTCCTGGCTATGTGCTGAAAAGCCGCTCCTGGCAGGCACAGGGGACCATATGGGAACTGGGGGATCGCACCGAGGTCTGTCCTAGGCTAGCGCAGACAAGGCAGCAGGCACCTTACCTCCTGCGCCACCTCCCAGCTCCCTATATTTTAAAATAATATCTTTATTTAAGTATGATTACAAACATGTTTGTAGTTGGGTTTCAGTCATAAACATTCGTTGTTTTTATAATACTTCTGTAAGCTGAGAAAAATCTTTAAGTGATTTATGTTGCTTTTTTGAATGCAATTTCATCAAGAAACAATGTAAACCACTCAACTTCAATTGTAATTAAAGTTTACATTGCATCATCTTGTCTATTAGCACAAAACATTTACTTTATCCACAAAGACTCCATTCAGTTTTACATATATATTTTTCATTTTGGGATCACACCTGGCAGTCATTCCTGGGTCCACACTCAGGAGTTACTCCTGTCAGTGCTTAGGTACCAAATAGGATATCAGGGATTGAATCCAGGTCAAGCATATACAAGGCAAATAAGTGCCTTGCCCTCAATACTGTCTCTCTAAAACCTTCATGCAGTTTTAAGTTAATACTAGTGATTACAACATTTTAAGAGAGGGAACACTGACCCACCAAGAACTCTTAAAGTCACTTGATTGGATTGAAGATGTGAAATAACGACAAGAAATGGAGCAAGAGCCAAACTCCCAGACTCCCCAGCTTCTGTGTATGTTTGGCATGTGACTGAGATTTTTTTTGCTAAGAAAGCTTTGTGTACTTTGCTGTGATGACTATATGGAATAGAGATCATGAACACTTACCTAGCCAAGAGGACAATACTGTTAGATACTCTTAGATTGATGAACATCAACTCTAAAGCCGCAGAGTCGGGCATAAATTAAGATTGGAATTGGGAGAGCTTATCATATAAACTCTATTTAGAAAGACAACTGGAAAGATGATGCACAAACCCCTAGTCTAGATATTCATGTAGGATTCTCTTCGCTAGCTTATTAGCTTTGATTTATGTAATTGTATTGTTTAATATTAGGAATAGCACTACTTGAATGTGCACATATTTGTTTTTACATTTATTAACCTAGCAGTAATAAATTTCCTATATGACTTGACATTTATTTTGTAATATTTATGCACAAACTTTTTTTTCTACCATTAGGGATTCCTTCCCATTTGATCAACAGTTTAACATTTTGATGAGGTTTATTGTGGATCAAACACAAACTCCTAATCTCAAGGTTGGTAATTGTTAATACTCTTCTTCTCCCTCTTTTAAGTCTTGTTTGCTTAAAATTTGTTTTTTGCTTAAAATTTATTACTATACATGATTCATGATTCATATTTGGCTATGATGAACAAACCAATTGGGAATATTTTTATATAACTCTAGAAATGTTATTAATAATTAACTATTGGAAAAATTGCTGGTTCATTGGGGATATATATTTAACTTTATTTTTTTTACTCTGTTATTTTTAACCTTATCTTAAACTACTATTCTAATCTATTCTATTCTATTATGTATTATATCATATCATATATTATATTCCTACTGTAGTTCCACCCCGGAATACAGGTAACTGAGACCCGCCCATTTCTGGGCGGGGTCTTGGGAACCGTGACCTGTAACTTTACCTGCAGACCCTGCCCATTTCCTGGGAGAGGTCTTGAAAAGGTACTTAAGGGCTCTGACCCAGAGGAGAGGATCTCTTTTTGTCTTTGGCTTTTGCCAGGTTGGATCTTTACCAGTTTGAAGGTCAGAGAAAGATGGCTGAGAGAAGTTAAGATGCAGGGCTAGCTAAGAATAGCTGAATGCTTAAACGGTTATGATGTAGGCCACACATGTGGTGTCTAGGATGAATAAAGCTGTTACTTCCTGAAGCCTGCATGGGAGTGAGATTTCTACCCGCAGCTCTCATGAACCTCCAGACCCGCCGGTTAATCGGGGTTGTGGAGCCACATGGTCCAGAGTCTAAAGACAGAGGCCTCCATCTACCATCCAAGCCCATTCTAAGGCTTAATTTACTACACCTACTAGTAATGTAAGAGTACTCTGGTTATTTCACACCCATTTGGACATTTTTTTTCCTTTACAATTGATATTTAAACTAAAAATGCCATTCTTTGTTGAGGTAAGTATCTTATTAAAATATTTAAAATTTAATAATTCTAATACACAAAAATGTTTTTCATATATGTGTCTATGGTTTGGGGCGACTCTTTTATCCTGAGATGAAAACCATCTGAAAGCTTAGACAGTTTTCTCAGTGGAGACATTAGGGCACAGTATCAACTTATGATTAAAAACGCTGCCTTGTGGGGCCTGATCTTTGAATGTATGACAGAAATGAGTCGAGAGCTCAGCATGCCATCTGGGCAGTGGAGGTGTTAGATATCACCCACCTGGACTACTGTCAGTGGCTTGTTGTATGAATGAAGGCCACAGCTTCTCTATTAGTGCTGTGCACTAGGAATGAAGAAGACTCAGTCGGCGTGCCTGTTCCTAGACTTGCTTTCTAGTCATTTCTTTTCCTCTGAGTTGGAAATAAAAAGCCAAGAGAAAAGAGCTGCCTCTCAATAATATCTACCAGCTTCTGATTCAGAATTCTATTCAGAGATTAATAGCATGTACAAATGCTTTTTACTGTTGGGTCTTTCAGGTCAAAGTTGCAATTCTGAAGTACATTGAGTCTCTTGCCAGGCAGATGGATCCTACAGATTTTGTGAACTCTAGTGAGACAAGACTTGCTGTTTCTAGAATTATAACTTGGACAACAGAACCAAAGAGTTCAGATGTGAGAAAGGTATGTCTAAGACAGCTAAACTTTATTATATAGTTATTTAAAAAAATTTATCTTTATTACTATATTAGTATGAAAACTTTTATCATTTTTCTTTCTTGTGAAAACTAAGGCTTTGTTATAATCTTTCTTTTCTCTCTACCTTCACCAATTTCTAGTCTTTGAATTTAAAAATGAGATTATGTCTTTTATGATGAGTTGTAAGCTTTATATATAGATATTGTTTCTATATTTTATAATGTAAAAGTATCTATATAAAATATATATATTATATTTTATATATTAATACATATTTTATATATAAAGTATTCTTATACTTTATAATATAAAAGTATCAAAAACTTAGTATCTCTAACAAAGGACACTAGTTTTCCTTATGTTAGTTTTGTGGCATGTACTTCCAAGATACGGTTGCATATTCATGTTTATCTTATCAAAAGGTACCTATTAGTAAAATGTGATTGAAAATTTACCAAAATATAATGAATTCTTGAGTTTAAAAAGAGTAAAAAAATATTAATCGGAGTACATGGTTTAATGTGCTTGCCTTGCATGCTGCTGACTCTGGTCTGATGCCTCACACTGCTGGGAGTGACTCCTGAGTACAGAACCATAAGTAGTCCTTGAGCATTGCCAGGCAATAAACAAACCCAGAAATAAATGAGAATTTAAAAAATTTGCAATTATATATATATGCCAGACCTGTAACACATACTGATTGGGGGGTAAAGTGAGGGAGGTAAATGGTCCAGATGGCTTGGCTTTGCTGTTTGAGCTTGTATCTGGCAGCTCAGCTTCCTGCCATTCTAGGTGCCATAAGCAATTTTTGACTGCACCTAAGTCACGTATATGCTAGCACTACAACTATTATGAGAATGAGAATATACTTCATCTAAAAGGTATGTGACCAGCACAACTCTGAAGTGTAAAGTCCCCCTCTCCCAGTGCCCACCAAGCAGTGTAGTCAACATGTGCCTGGACCCCAAATCTGAAGAGTATTTTTCCCCAGTGAGACCACAGCCAAGCCTGTGTGTGGCCCTTGGGTCATTTTCCAATCATCTTAATAAAGGATTGGAGGCAGGGGGTCGATAAAAATCATCTGATTGGGGAAGAATCCCCTCTGCAATGTCCTATATTTGGGAGTGTTGTTCTGTCATACTCACAAATCCTTCACTCCAGAGCAGGTATACACATGCACATTAGAACGCAAATATTTCAAGATTCTGTTTAATTTTGTTTTGCCTATATATACCTCTTGTCTCTCGTTTGTTTAGTTAGCTAAAGCTTTCTGTAGTTTTTGGTTTTTGTTCTGAGTTGGGCCATAGCTCAGCTGTTGACACATACCTACCTTGTATGTGGGTTTGATTTCTGGTTTGTACCCCCACCTCCTAATCTTCCAGTTACTTGGTAGTTCCTTAATTCTTAAGCGGAGATCTTTCACTTTTCTTTTTATGCCTAACTGTGTATTAAGATGGCATTCAGTTTCTGCATTCACAGTTGCTCTGGATTTTTTTTTTGTTTGGGTTTTTTTTTTTTTTTTTTTTTTTTTTTTTTTT